>CM053786.1:303696727-303916727 GCA_028749045.1 Cupressus sempervirens | reverse complement strand
ATTTTGAACTCCTCTCTATTTTTTTTTCTTTTGAAAATAGGGGAAACATTCTTAAATAGGCATTCTATTTACCTAATTATTGTATGGTAGCCGGACCCATTCTTTACAGCATGCTAGGAATGTTTAAAAAAAATATGAACTCATATAAACACAAGATACTCGAGATGATTGGGAAATTTCTTCATGTATCCTATTAGCTATGATTTCTACCCAATCAATGTCTTTCTTTTTATCACTTAGAATGGTTTGAATGAAGAAATACATCTAGTTATCCCAGTTGAAGGCATGTTGATTTTCTTTAACCCTGTTGAAGAGGGTGATCATGTCTTTGATTTTAGGAATAATTTGATCTCTTTTTTAAAAATGTGGAAGGTGGGAAGCCCCTTTCACTAGATTAAGCAACCAGTTCCAGGTAATAGCATTATTGGATGTGTTTGAGTCGACTAAAAGCTTAGTATCTAAGAGGCCAATCATCTAAGCTTCGAATACTTCATGTGGCAGAGTTCCATGAATAAAGTTTAGAGTCTAGCTATCTAATCATTAATATAACTAGTATCTATAGTAATAATCTAGTTGAAAGTAAAATCTAAAATAATAAAAATCTTAAAAGAAGACTCAATAGTATATATTAAACAAATATTCATAACAACCTCATAGGGCTTATACTTAACAATAACATAAAATAAGACATAAATAGCATAGAAGGATGACAATGCCTAATTTTATCCTATGCCTCCTAGGGGAGGAATTTTGATATCAAAACTATAATCAATCCTTAGCTAAGAACTTGTAGAGCCTCTAGGATATTATAGATACCCCCCTACACCACCCCACCCCAGCCCTCACCCCCCCCACCCAGCCACCTACCATACCATACTAATTCTCCTGCTATAAGTACTTAGGGTGTTAGATGTTACATGCATGACATTGACCATGAACTCTACAAAACTATCGAAACTAAGGTCTAAATATAACACCATCTTCTTTAGTTTCTTTTTCTCATCATTTAGGATATTTAACTCAACTTTAGCATACATTTAGTCCTTAGTTCCATAAGGGGGAATTATGCGTATTATGATGGAATGAGGGTCCAAATTTGATGAGTGGGGTTGTTCAAGGGGAGGGTTAAAGAAATCCACAAATGGCTTGATCATTGCCAAAGTGGAAATCATAGGGGAGTTATCTTTAAGGCATAGCAACTGCTTCTTAATGGTGAGATCCACATTTTCCAAGGTGAACTTAGAAGAAACATGTAAAATGTCTTTATATAGAAGATCATCTTCCTTTTTTTAGGGGAGGTATAGAACTAGAGTAGAAATGATATTGACATATCTAAAGGGTACCAAAACCCTAGCCTATATTACAAGAAGAGTGATAGATTTGAATTGAAGGTAATAACTAACTCTAATTGGGGAGGAAATACTAGTAATAGAAAAATGACTAGTGGTGTTGCATGCTTTCTAGGAGAGAGATTAATTTCATGGATAGGCAAGAAACATAAATATATTTCCCAATCAATAGTCAAGGCTGAGTATGTGGTTGCTACAATGAACAATTCAAATATTATGTGGATCAAGTAATTACTGAAAGGAATGAAGAAAGAGACTATAGATCCAGTGGTTATCTATTCAAATAACACAAGTGTTGTCAACATATCAAAGAATCATATGATACACACAAAAACTAAGCATGTTTCTATCGAGTATCATTACTTAAGAAAACTATTTCAAGAGAAAGAAGTGAAGTTAAAATATGTGGACACAAAACATAAAATTTATGACATATTCACGAAAGCTTTACCTAAAGATGCTAATTAATATCATAGAGATAAAGTTGGGGTGATTTCCCTAAATAAAGGTAGATAAGTTACAAAGAAGAATTGCATCAAATATGCTCAACAACCTATCTTACACATTGATGCAAACAATTCTACTTTAGAAATTGCCCAAGGTAGTATTGAAGAAGATAGAATTAGTCATATATTGATGATAGATGAAGAATTCAAACTTGACATGCCATCATCTACATAATCAAGATGTATGAAGCATAGAGATAGTGTCTTTGGCATCATTGTCAAAGAGGGAGAGATTAAATAGAAATATCAAAAGGAAAGGCAAAAAGATTGGTTGCACAAAACGGTAAAGGGAGAGATTGCAATATGGAGAGATTATCTTCAAAGAGGGAGATCATTTTAAGAAAGAGAAATTTATTACTTAGAGGGAGTTAAAAATGAAACTAAGAAGAGTATTACTTGAAATTTATATGATTTGGATTGTATGGTTACCTGAACTATTTCAACACATATTCTTGTTGAGATGTTGAGGTGTTGCCATCATTGCCAAAGAGGGGGATTGTTTTAAACTATAATTGGAACAAATTGTTGTATTGTTATTGATGTCAAATCTACTGATAAGACCATTTGTTATTTGATCTAAATTTCATATAGATATTTTATTGATGAAGAGAATTTGAGAAGTTTCTCATTAAAAAAATGCATAGATGCAAGGTTGAGTTGTGAAAATGAATCTATAATAAACATTCATTTAGTTATACTTTGACAAGACAAAGTGATTGTTTAAATCATGTTGATAAAAGATAGTAATGATCAAGTCTTGACAATGCAAACCAAAATAGATCACTTATGTAAGGATTGACCGAGAAAAAAAGTAAAAGACCAAGAAATTTTGAATATTATGATGAGTGATGCTATTGTGCACCAAGCCATAATAAATGTCGATCAAACTCTGTTTCGACTTAGCATCAATACCGACTGAATGACAATGTTGATGTCGAACAAAAATTTCTATAGCGACCAAGAAATTCAATGATGACTAAGTACCTAAACTTAGTGTTGGTCATGGAAAAAAAATTTAATTATTTGTGAGGTATCAGAATTTCCATCTAACTAAGTTGATATCATAGGATATAGAAAGTATGTTGAACATAAGGATTGATGAGCTCAATCATTTATTTCTAGGAGAGGATTAGGTAAATGATCTAAGAGATAAATTTAGGAAGAAGATTTCTACAAAAGAAGATATAAATAGAATGGTGATTAGATACATTGTATCTGATGAATCTAATCATGAACTCTAAGATTTATAGTGTTGATTAAGTGGCAAAAGATCAAAACTTCCTATCTAAGGAGACACATAGGAAAACTTTAATAGTGAATGTGAACAAGAGATGAAATCTTAGAAGTGTGTGTTTAAAAGAGTTCTAGAGAGTTGGATATATTGTTGATGTTGTTGACTAGTGAATTTAAGTAGAAGGCTTAATCGAGTTGAGAAGAAGTGTAGAGTTATTCTTGAAGAGTTGCCAAGTGAATATAGAATTGAGATGATAATGGAGGCCAGATAGTGAATCAATGTGAGGAGCAAATCAAATGTTTGAAACTTCAAAAGTGAGTTATATTCATACATATCAAACCCTATTGTTTCATTCTAATCATTATAAAAAGATATATTGAAATCTTGTGATCAAAGTTGATCTAATAGTCATAAGGACCTAACAGTTTGTGTAAATCCTTTAATCGGGTGACATTCTAATAGAATGTTCTAAAGTCCTCTAAGAAGATGACTTCTATAGGGTAATTAAATTCTTTATTAAGGTCACATTTAATAGTGTATATTGTAACCTTTAACATGGTTGGAGGTCCTAAATGGACTAGTGTATATTGTAACCTTTAACATGGTTGGAGGTCCTAAATGGACTAACTTGAAAATAGTTAAAAAGTGCTAACATGTTGCTAGTAGTTTGTCCCAAATTGGGTTTGCACATTATATCCTAGTGTCAAACTTGTGTTGAATGTTATTATGATGTTTTACAATTTAATGTTTACATTCAGCAAGTTTGTTATATTAGGACAATAAACTAAAAGTTAATATTATTATTGAGATTACAGTAGAAACCAAGCAACAAGAAATTAAGATAGTAAATTGTTCAAGTGTTTTGTTTGTTCAATCATAATAATAAATAGCTTTGAATTTTATATAAAAATATTCAAAGTAGTTGAATTTGAAATTAATTCAAGTAATTCACTTTTTGTAAATAAAATACACAAGTTTTATTATTATTATTATTATTATAAATGTCATCAAAATTTAGAATAATTGTAAACACATAAAATCATTTATCAAATTTAAGATAAAATAAAACACATAATTGTAATTTTTTAAATAAATATATATAATACATTTATTACTATATTTTTTGAGCACACTATATGTTTATGTTAATGAGCTTCCAAGATGTTAACAATTTGAATATTTTATTTTGCTCTTTGTTTGAACTCTCAAAAAAATGTTTATGTTTATAATTTTGAACATGAAAACACTCTGAAAAGATTAAAATTTGCAATATTACTAAAAAAAAATTGTCCTATGTATCACTCATCAAGCATCTATACTTAAATTCCATATCATAATCATGAGATAAATAGCTTTATCAAATTTTAGAGGTATAAACCTCTAAAGTTAGCTACAATAAAAAAAAATCATAGAACACGCAGAATAACAAAATTCAGACCAATTGTAGAAATCACAACTTATGATTTCCTTAGTTCTATACAAAATACATGGATCTTAATTATGTACACACGGAGAACACTGAAAAAACCAGTTGATATCAAATTTGATTTTAGCTCAATATTTTATCTGTTACATTTAAAGGAAAAAGACGAAAACATTGTTATTCCTTTCCAAAGCTACTAGTACCTTATCTACCTTCCCGTCCTCCTTATATCACGTCTTTGTTATCTCCTCGGTCACTGCTTTAAAAGCTGTCTTTCTCGGATCCCATTAGCAGACTGGATCATCCGGATTAGAAATGCCTACATCATTTCTTAATTAAATAAAATAATAGAAGACAACTGTATTATACTATAACTTAGGAGATAACTGCATTGCAATTATAAATTTAGTGAATTGGTCTTGTCAGAATAATGTTCACGGCTGTTCATTGTTAAACGATGTGGGAGAGGCATTGCCGATTGGACTAAATAAAAAATTTGAAGACAACTGTATTGTTATTAACTTAGTACACAAGCCCATTGTGATAATAAAGTGAGTTAATTTGTCTTGTCAGAACAATCTTCTCGGCTGTTTAACCTTTTTGGAGAGCCGTTCCACTAAGCGGAGAAAGAATGAGTGCATTTAATGATGGCATTCCACAATTTCTACAGGAAAGAGATGCTCCTGAGTTTGCTCTTCCAGACAATCAATTGCTTGCTTTCGGAGAGCATCCGATGGACTATTTTTCATTTCAAAAATTTCACTCTAACGAAGAGATTGCAAATAGTGATATCATGCAATCGCAGTTAGAAGGTTTTTGTGCAGCAGATAATTCCAGCGGTACACCCGAAAATTTTATCCATGAAACACAAGTTTTTAATGAGATGGTAGCAAAGTGGTCTAATCAAATGATGAATTCGCACGGAGCTGTTGAAGGAAGAAATTTGTTGGGCGAAGAGGAAAAGAGGCTGGAACTAGTTCGGCTTATGTTAGCATCCGGAGAATTGATAGGCAACCGGGAATATGATCAGGCTTCCCTTCTTGTGAGTAAATGCAAGAAATTGTCTTCTCAGGCGGGGAATCCCACGGAAAGGCTCGCCTATTATGTCTCAGATGCACTACACCAGAGAATCCAAAGCATGTCAAACAACGCATCTCGGCCATATTCAAATTTTGCCTTCGATGTGGACTCTAACTATGACAGAAAGTGTTTTCTTAGTCTCGCTGCTTACTATATTAGTGTTCTGCCGCATATCAGACTGATGCAGTTCACTTCAGTGCAGGCAATAATAGATGCTGTGGGAAATGAGAAGATAATTCATGTAATTGATCTGGGGATGCGAACTGGATCGCAATGGACAGTACTGATTGAATATCTTGCACACAAAGCCAGTGGTTATAATACCTACAGGCGTCAGGTTCTTAAGATTACAGCCGTGGGGAAGAATGGAGAAGAGCTGAGGACTACTGGGAACAGACTTCGGGAGCTGGCGAAATCATTGGGTATTCCCTTCTTCTACAACATGTTGGAGATCCGAAACATGGAGGAAATCAAGCGAGGTCTATTGACTGTAAAACCAAATGAAGCGGTTGCCGTTTATGCTCCACTCGTTCTGAGAAGTTTGTTATATGACCCAGTTCTCCTGATCAATGTTCTATGTGTTATCAAGAGACTGAGGCCTCGGATTATGGTGACTGTCGAAGTAGAAGCTAAGCACAATTCTCCATCATTTGTGAATAGATTGAACGAGGCGATTTACTATTACAGTGCCATTTTTGATTTGTTAGACGTTGCTACTCCAGACAGAAATGATCATAGGAGGGTAAGGAATGAAGAATTAATCGAAGGAAATCAAATTAAAAATATTATAGTCTGTGAAGGGAAGGAGAGGAGAGTTAGGCATGTTCCAATTGATGTATTGAGAGTTTTTTTCAATGAAGCGGGGTTCACTGAAAAGAACTTCAGCTTTGAGGCTTTGTATCAGGCGAGACTATTATTAAAGGAATTTGCCTCCGGAAAGTATTATACTCTTGAACCTGATGGCCATGCCATCATTGTAAAGTGGAAAGGAACGCCATTAATTGCACTTTCTGCCTGGAATGTTCCTAAATCAATGCTCGCAGAAGAAAAATAGATACTCCAATTAGAACGTTTCAGCATTCAGGCAGGAGTTTTAATTACTGTTTTGTGAGTAAACAACATTCCAAGCTATTCAATTATAAATTAAAATGTACAGTTGCACACTATATATAATGGTTCCAATAATTAGTGTTTAGGCCTTTGGTTTCGTTTTTGCTCCTTACTTTTTTATGGCTCCCCTATCCTAACTTGTAGCTTTAAAAGAACTTTGAAGTCATAGGCGTTTTCTTGTATTAATGTTATATAATTATACTGTTAGTTCTGATCAAGTGTTCGTGGTCATCGGACTGTATGCATATGATCTTCTGTCCTGATTCTTAAATCAGGGGATGGATGGATAGATACCCACAGCAATTCTAGATACTTGTACTCTTGACATAATTTTTTAACCTTTATTTCTGAATCGTCAGAAAAAGTTACAATTGCATAACTATATCTATCAAAATCTACAGAAATATTTACACTTCATTGGCAAAAGATGACATCCCGTTGATAGACAGAATGATAGTTCAAGAACTAAGAAATCGGTGTAGTAATCATAGAATGTCTATGAAACAAAATTTTGCTGATTCAAAACTATTTCTACTACCATTACCCACTCATCGGGCTTTTATCAGAATGGTCTTCAATTATTTACTAAACTTGCGTACCTGCTTTTCCAGCCACGCTCTCTGGGATCAGGACACTATCTATGGGCGTTAGTCTAGCCTCCACCACCGACACCGCCACTCATTCACCTTGCTATACTAACTTTTAAACGATCCCTTTTCTTAAGATGTTTTGATTAAAAAGGAAAGGAAGAGGGTCATGATTCCAGATAACAGTAAAGAGCATAAATCATTTCTGTCCTGGCTCATTATTGTTGATAGGTGATTACTGTTGATATGTGAAGGCTAACAGTTATGGGTATTTTTCCTTCTATATATTGTGTCTCTCAGTTTCACGAGACTTTTCAATTTTAATTTTATTGCAGCTTATTTATATGCTGTTTATTTGTACACATTTTTTATACATTAATACAATACTCTCCAGTCTGAACGTAGTCACATTTGTGTTGTGTTTATCATCTAAATTCTAACCCCAACAGTTAGAGTCCCACCTCAAATTTATAAGAAATCAAAATAATCAAAACACACCATATTCTTCAAATAGTATAAATCATTCATATCTAAAACTAACATAAACCTAAACTTTAAACTACTAAACTTAACCAAAAAAACTAACATAAATCTAAACTTTAAACTACTAAACTTAACCAAAATAAAAACCATGTATTGAAATAGCAGTGGGGATTATCGGAGTTATAAGTTGACAGGACCCAACTCTACAACATTGAGGGAACATTAACAATATAAAAACAAACCACATATCCCTTTTAAGACGTGTCATTTGATGTCCTTTACATTCTCGGATCACTGAAATATAATAGCAAAAATGTTTACGATTTTTCTTTGGAAATTGAAGGCTATGATCTTTGTGATCACACATGCCAATTGCATGTATCTTGTACAAGAATGAATTGGCGTTTTATATATTGAATATATTAAGAATGATATTTGTAAATAATATTGTTATAATAATAATTATCTATTTTAGATATGTTGTGAGTCTTCTATTTGAAAGATATTTTCTTTGAGGTTATTAGAGATTAGCAACTAACAATAATTAATTTGAACAAATATTAATAAGTAATCTTGATATTGGTTTAAAAAATAACAAATATTTGTTTTCCATAATTTTGCAAAATGGCATTTTCATCTACATCGGAATTAATGATGTAATGTGATCTTTTATATTTTAGGTTATTGTCCTATGCATGCCATCTTAATAAAAAAATATTGAAACAATAGGGCAAGTAATAAATAATTACAATCAATTTCTAGAAAGAGCCTATGATATAATGGTAACTTGTGAGCTTCTTATGTTGGAGATGTCTACTTGAACTTACCAAATTATAATAATTAATGACATCAAATAATAATAATCTACCACATAATTTTGACATTTAGAAAAAATTTAAGAAATGTTGGAGATGATTTATAATTAACTTTTAGTTTATTTTTAACTATGCATAATCTCCCATAGTTTTTGGATATTTGAGTAATAACTCGATAGGATTAGCTGTAAATAGTATTTATGAAGAAACTAATTGTCCAATAGCCCCCCTTATTTCTTCCCTTCCCCCTAAAATATTTATGGTGGAGAAATTAGTTGATGGAGGAGCATCCTAGTGTAGTTGACAATCTTTTATATTAGTGATGTAGGAGTATCGAGATTGGATTTTGTTGACCCTATATTTTATGTAGTTAGCATTATGTTTTAGGCATATTGGTGGACCTTGTCTTATTTATGGATAACAATTGGAGTGTTTGTATTGGAGTTAGACCTCTTTTGGTGGTTTCTAGTAAAGTGTTTTTTTTTTTCCTAGGAAGACTTTGAAATTCATTTTTGCGAACTTCAATGAGTGGGATTCATCATGTTCTATCTTAGATGTAGGTTGTTAGATGGAGTTTGGTCTATGTCTAAGCTTTCATAATATTATTTTATCTTAATACTTAGTTAATATGGTTGTAAAATTTGGGCTTGAGTGTTTATTTGATGTAACTTTCTGGTCCAACCTATGGCTTGGTGGTATAAGAAAAGGATCTTGTAATGTCTAGAATCATTCTTTAGGAGATAATGAGGTAGAGAGGAGCATCCTGAGGGATGATATCTAATAGCTAAATCTTTGCATATGAGGATTGAGTTGTATTCTTCTTTGTATTATTCATAACCTAGAAGGCTATATAATTGAGCATGGTAGATGTAGATATTATGATTCTATTTTGAAAATTGATGTTGTTTGAATCTAAATATTTTTGTTATTATTTTTATTGTACTATGTGGTTTCAAAATGTGGGCTACAAAATTTTCATTGGAGGTACACATGGCCTTACACTACATCAAGTAGTATCAGAGTGAAGGTTTGATTTTGTTGGTAATTTTTAGAGCATCGTTGTAGAGATTCCATGTGAATTTTATTCTAGATAGATATTCCTAGACTTGTGAAACTATTTTCTCTTAATCGTGTGAGGTAGAAATTTGTGATATGACTTGAGAACAACTTGGGTTTACTACAAGGTTATCAGGTTGTTTGTAGAGGGTTTTCAAAGATCTTAGAAGATGCTTCAAGAAGTTTGGACCCTACCATGGTTGCAAATCTGTATGATGCCATGGAGACTAAGATTTCACAAAATACTAGGTCAAATTTCAAATTAGAAAGAGAGTCAACAAAGAATAAAACTATTGTAGAGATCATGAGAGCTATAGCTAGTGTATCAAAGAATGTAGGTACAAAATATGACTACGAGGAAGTCATTAAAGACTTTAAGATTGGTGGATTTAGTGGTGAGGCTAGAACTAAGTGGATGGAGAGATCTCTAGAATATATAATTTTTTGATTGGATAGATCTACAACTCATTTGAAACTAAAGCATAAGATGGAGGTTTCTAATTTCTCAGGTACATTGAATCTCAAGGACCTGATTGATTGGATTGGTGATTTGGAAGACTAATTTGAGCTATAGGATATTGGATATCCACTCAAAGTGAGGTTGGCATGGGCTAAGATAAAAGGACACATTTCTTTATTGTGGAATAATTGCAAGTGGATAGACAAGAAGATGGTGAAATGAAAATCACTCTATAGAGGTCACTGGTGACCAAATTTAAGGCTATGTTCATTCCTACTTATTATGAACTTGTATTTTTTAAGAGATTTTAGACTCGAATGTAGAAGGAATATATAAATAAAGGATTATGCCAAGGAGTTTTACAATATAAAATTTATGTCTAGACATAGAGAATTTTCTAACAAAAATGTGGCTAGGTATATTAATGGTTTGAGATTCAATATTTAGGATGAGATTTGCATTCTGAAGATTGATTCATTTGAAGATGCTTTTTCGTATGCTTGAAAGGTAGAAGATAGGTTGAGGAGAAGACATCAAGATAATTTTGAAGTGAAGGATAAGAAAGAAAAATTGATGAAAGATAAATTGATTACTAAATATGAATGAAAAACTATTTAAGCAAGGAGAAGAACACATAGATGTAGATTTAATGGTACTTTCTATAGATGTGCTAAAGAAGAAAATTAATCTTTTGAATTTTCCAATGCCAAGAAGAAGATCAGTGATAGAATAGTTTCTATGGTGAATGAGAATGAAGAATTTGAGAATGAGCCCAACATGGAAAATAACTTGTTAGTATGACAAGTATTGTTTGGTGAGAAACTCATGGAACCTTATTCGAGAATAAATTTATTTAGAAATTATGTAATTCTGGAGGTAAATGTTGGAATATGATTCTTGTTGGTGGTAGCAAGAATAGCGTAGTTTCCACGGAGATGGTTTAGAAACTTGGTTTTAAGAGAGTCAGATACCCTTTTCCTTATAGGATTAGTTGGCTACAAGATGAACGTGCTTTGGAAGTGAGGGAGCAGTGTCTTGTTAATTTTTAAAAATTGGAAGAATTTCAAACAAGTGTTGTGTTATATTGTAGGCATGAATACTTGTCACATATTAGTTGCTAAACCTTGGGAGTGTGATTGAAAGGAAGTGCATGCTTATTTTAAGAAAGTACTTACTATTGAAAATGGTGGTAGGAATTTCTTTCTAGTTTCATTGTAGATGTAGAACTCAATGGGAGGAAATTGAGTTTTAATACTAAAATAGAGCTAAAATATTCTAAGAAGAGAATATATCAACATAGGAAATAAACCTGTGGTCCATCAAAGAAAGATGTGAAAATCTAGAGTAAACAATTATCTGTTTTAGGGATATATTTTCAAAAAATGAATAAAGGAAAGAGTATATAAGTTAAATACTTGGAGGATATGTATGTGAAGACTAGAGTTCAAATTTTATGTTGTGAATCTTGAAATTTTCTTGGCAATCCTATATGTTGGTGATGCAAGACAATTGAGATTTTATTTTCTAGACCCTATGTTTTCGATGGTTAGGATTATGTTTGGATCATATTTTTGGACATTTTCTTATGTGTACATAATTATTGGAGTGATTGTATTGGAGCTAAAGCTCTTCTGATGGCTTTTGGTGATGTAATCTTTATTTCTTGGTCAGAGTTTGGAGATAGTTTGAAATAAATTTTATGTTTACAATCATTTTTCTATTATACTTTTAGTTATTAGTTAGTTGTATCTATGAAGGGTGTGAAGCTATGATACACCTTTTTATTTTTATGAGACAAGGTACCAATATCCCTATTTAAGAAAAATGTTTTAATACATGATAGGATAGTCTACATTCCTTAATACAATACAAGATGTTTACTAATAGAAAAGACATTATGAAGTCATTTTCATTTCAATGCAATTACTTGTTTGAATATGCAACTAAAATACTATCATGTGTTTCCATATGAATGAGGCTAATATAATGATGCATCCTTTACATATATTATGTAATATGGTTTTATCATTGCTTATGTTCTTCATACTCCCTTTGTAATGGGTATATGAAGGATCATGGTGTGTCAAAAAGTGGTGATCTTAAAAGTATGTCATTCTAAAATGCCTCAAAGAATTTCAAAATATATTCCAATTTTTCCCACCTATCGTGATACCAAACCAAAAATTAAATACCTTCACAATGCCTATTATATTTTTGGATACCAACACTACATGGTCAACTTAAAAAATGTTCACTCTATACTACCCAATTGGGTTAAGGAATGTGTTGGATACAATTGTTCAACTGTGTGTTGTCTTTGATGTCACACAAATGTGATATCAGTCATCAGACAAAGTCTACCAAGCTTAGATGGTCAGCAAGGCAAAGGAAAGAGTCTACTGAGCTCAGATGGTCAGCAAGGAAAAGGATAAAGTCTACTGAGCTCATATGGTCATCAATGCAAAAGACAACATTTACCGAGCCCAGAAGGTTAGTAAAGAAAATTTGCAGTCTCTACCGAGTAGACAGTTGTTATCGAGATTTCAAGGTTAAACAAAGATATTTAGTTATTACCAAGCTCATTTAGTCATCAAAGGGAATTATGGTAGAAATAGTTCTTACCGAGCTCTCATGGATAGAGAAGGAATTTAGTTCTTACCGAGTCAACTCGATAACTAAAGGATTTTGCAGATGATGCAATGTTAGCCAAGTTAAGATGGTTAACTCAAGAAATTTCTAGAACTAGTATTTAGTGAGTAGGGTCAACCAGTGAAGGATTTCATTTATTTTTGAAATAATGTCTATTTTTTTAAAGAATATTTGTAGCTGATTGATGTATAGACTATTGGTAAATGTAAAATGAGAATGAGCTGACTTGATAATTTGAATGGTATAAATAAGAGGTCAAGTTGCAAATTATAAGTGTGGAAGTGGAATTGATGTGATATGAGGACTGATTATTATGGAAGTAAATTTGAAGGATGATCAGATATCATTGAGGAGCAACAAAGCCATATTTGATCAAGGAGGATCTAATGACGCAAAACAGAGACTTATAATCAAAAATTTAGTTTCATCTTGTTCAGGTCAATTCATTTTTGCTTTCTAACAATTGTAGTAATGATTTCAAATCTCTTAAAAGAGTTTGTTTAATAGCCATTTTGTAAATCCTCTAACAAGGTGACAGTTTAGTTGAATTGTTCTAAAGACCTCTAGCAAGGCCACTCCTAACAAGGTGATTAAATCCTCTAATAGGGTCACACCTAACAGTGTGTATTGTAACCTTTAACAGGGTTGGCTACTAACAGGGCTCAATTCATAAGAATGAAAATTGGTAACTAGTTACTTGGTGGTTTTTCCAATATTAGGTTTCCACATTAAATCTGTTGTCTCTTGTGTTCATTTTGTTTTCAATTGCATGCATGATTGCTTGAAGATAAGTAACAGTTTAATTTACTAAGTTACAACACTTTTGTTATATTTACTGAGTATCAGAAGTAACTAGATCTTTAAGACATCTAAGGGATATCTGGATTAATTTTTGTTAGTAACTAATTCACCCCCCCTCTCAACTACTCTATCTTTAATCCCAACAATTGGTATCAGAGCTTTTCGTGCTTTCAGAAAAACATTTCAAGGATCTAAGCCAAAGATCAAGATGTCTTACAAGAGGGAAATTACAAGACTCAATAAGGACAACTTCTCAGCATGGCAAGGATTGATGAGACTTTATCTGGCTTCTATTGGTGATTCAGGATTGAAGTATCTTGATGAAAATTATGCAAAACCTGCTGGTACATTATTTGTCAATGATAGTGCTAAAAGGAAGACTCACAACAACATGATGATTGATATAGCATCTGCTATAAGTTATGAAGAATTTGATGACATCAAAGATTACAAAACTACCTTTGAAATGTGGAACAAGTTGAAAGAGATCTATGGAGGAGATGATAATGTGAGAAGAGCCAAAGTAGAAATTTTGAGAGGTCAATTTGATCAAATGACGATGAGAAAAGATGAAAACATTGCAAAGTATGTTGAAAAAGTCAAAGCGCGTGTTAGTGCAATCAAAGCATTTGGAGGAAATATCAAGGAGGAGACATTTATAAGTAAAGTTCTTAGAACTCTACATCATATCTATGTAATCAAAGTCCCTGCAATTCAAGAAAGAGCATGTGAAGCAAATCATAAGATAAATCTAGAGGCCATAGTTGGAAGATTGACTGCATTTGAGCTAGACAACTATGATATTTATGTTTCAGTTACCAAGAACATTGAATCAGTATTTGAAGCAAAGCTTTCACTCAAAGAAAAAGGGAAGAAGACAAAGGATCCACAGTTAGACAGTGATGAAGAATCAGAACAAAGTTCAGATAGTGATCTTGAGGTGGTTGAAGCTCTACTAGAAAGAAAATATTCAAGAGGCAAAGGGAAATACAAAGGTAAGGTTCCTCTAATATGTTTTTCTTGTGAAGAAATTAGATATATTTCTGCTAGGTGCCCAAATAAGGAGAACAAGGATGAGAAGAATGGTTACAAGTACAATGGCAAGAAAGACTTCAAATAATTCAAGGATAAAGGTAAGAAAACATGTTTCATGGCTAAAGATTCTAATGATTATGATGATGAAGAAGAAGATGAAATTTTCTACATTGCTGTGAAAGATGAGTCTGATAATGATGAAGAAATGGCACTTATTTCTCATATGAGAAGAAATGATACATGGATTATAGATAGTGGTTGTTCTCATCACATGACTAGTGATAAAACTAAGTTTGAACACTTTGAAGACTATGATGGTGGCAGTGTAAGATTTGGTAACAATGAACCTTCTTGTATAAAAGGAAAAGGAAGAATCTATCTGACAAAAGAACTTGTATGTGATAATGCATATTGGGTAGAAGGACTAAAGCACAATCTGTTGAGTGTGGCACAACTACTCAATAATGGATTTAATGTAGAATTCATGCAAGGAAAAGAAAGATTTCTGAATGAAAAAGATAAGCTGATTGGATCAGGCACTCAAACAAAAGGTAACTTATTTTATCTTTAACTTGGTGAATGTTCATGTTTTATTGCTCAAATTGAAGAGATTTGGTTATGGAATAGGAGGTTATGTCATGTAAACTTTGACAACTTGATAAAAACCAGTAAATTTAAGAAAGTAAGAGGCATTCCTAACATAAAGAAACCTGAGGTTGGTCTATGCAAGAATTGTCAAATTGGTAAAATGGGAAAGACTAGTTTTAAAAGCAAGAACTATCAGACTGAAAAAGTTCTAGAAATTGTGCATACTAATTTGTGTGGAACCATGGGCATTGAAAGTTATACTGGTGAGAAATTTTTCATTCTTTTTGTTGATGATTATTCAAGAATGATGATTTTCATGTACCTAAGAGAGAAATCAAAAGCATTTGAAAAGTTCAAATGGTATTTGGCCAGAGTAGAAAAGGATTCATTTCACATGAGTTCAATAACTTTTGCATTGAAAGGGGAATCAAAAGACAAGTTTTAGCACTTGGAACTCCTAAACAAAATGGAGTAGAATAAAGAAGGAATAGATCTACCATGGACTGTGCAAGAACCTTAGTGATTGAGAAAAACATTGATATCAAATATTGGAAGGAATCTATCAGCACTACAGTTCATACTTTGAAACGAGTATAGTTGAAAAAGGATTCATTCAAAACCCGCTATGAGTTATGGTATGGCTACAAATCTAATGTAAGTTACCTAAAAGTATTTGGAAGCAAATGTTACATTTTGAAAGAATCTAGAAAAGGTAAATTTGATGTAAAAGGTGATGAGGAATATTTTTGGGATACTCTTGCAAAAGTAAAGCATATAGATGTTGAATTTATCTACTCACAAAGTCATAGAAAGTGCACATGTGAAAGTTGATGAGTTTGCAAAAAGAATAGAAGAAGAAAGCAAAAGGGAACCTAAAGACTACAGGAGATTTGTTTACATTGAACCTGATATAATACAAAATACATTTGTTGATCAGAAATCTTCATCTCCTGAGTCTTATTTAACCGAGTCGTAGGAAGTTCAAACTAAGTCAGTACCTACCAAGTTGCAAGAACCCAAGTTGCAAACAGAAGCTATCAAGTCAGCATCTACCGAGCCTGAGCAACTAGAATCAGAACCAAAAATTGAAGCACATAAGGTTAACAAAGAAAAAAGAAAGGAGCCTGTTTTAGCCAAGTATATCAGGAAACATCATGCACCAGATCAGATCGTTGGAGATAAATCAGAAGGAACAATGACAAGAAGTAAGTTGAAAAGAACTTGTTTACTTGCTGATTTTGAACCTAGAAATGTCAAAGATGAACTAGACAATGAAAGTTGGATTGAAGCTATGAATAAAGAGATAGAAAAAATAGAAGAAAACAAAACATGGACTCTTGTACCTAGACCCAAAGACAAGAATTTCATTGGAACTAAGTGGGTATTCAGAAACAAGCTAAATGAAAATGGTAAGGGCCCGTTTGGTTGCTGAAATATAAATTGAGCATTGGAATTTAGAATGTTGGCTTTGGGATTCTGGAACTTGGAATCTAGATTATGATTAGGTAATCCAATTTGGGACTATTTTGGTTGACAAAGAATTCATTGTGAGAATACAGGTTTCCTCCGTTTGGTTGGACATTGTGGAATTGGAATACTAGCCAAAATAACATGCAAAATATTATCATTCAGGTGTAGCATTATCATCATGCAAAAAAATTCAATACTTATTTGGTTTGTTGAAGTCCAAACATTTTTAATAAGTATAAGAAGATTAAGTCATGTTGAAAGTAAACATTATCATAACAGATGAGGATGAGATTGTACTAATGGATACTAAAACTTTTATGACTCTTGCTCTATAAAAAAAAATACCATTGATTATAATTCACATAATTACTAATATGAAATATGTATATTGTTCAAGTCTCGTTGAATGAATCTGAATCACAAGAACTGATGAAATAAGAGTAAAAAACATCCCATTAAAAATATATATATTTTTAGAGATCCAAAAACAAAATTGATCATCACAACATTCAAACTTGCAGGTGCAAAGTCTAAATTTTTATATTAAATTCTTACGAAATCTTACCTGGAAACACTTTTACACCAAAAAAAAAATCAAAAGAGTAGATTGCTTTTGTCTTGCATACAATTCATTTAACTAAGAAATGATGTATGTGAAAAAATTATGTCACCAAACTTTTTTGTAGTAACTACTGAGCTGAATCAGGTGGAAAAAGCATGATAAATTACTCAATAGTGGCAAATATATGAGCAAGTAATAGTGGAAAATTTCCCCCCATTTAAAAAAATTAAATTTCAAAAATTAGTGCAAAAAAAAAGTGCTCACATTTGGGCATTCGAAAGTCAAACCCAATCAAATTTTACTTTAGTTGAAATCCTCATTTTCAAAAAATGGGATTTAAAATGGGAATTAAAATGAGAATTCCAAATAACAAGTATTTGAAGGAATTTGGAATCCTTGTTTTGGGTGTCATATGGGGATACTGGATTCCACTTTTTTCCAATTCCAATTTTGATTGTGCGGACCCAAACAATGGATTAGAATTTTTTTTAGAGTTTTGAATGCCTATTCCATTCTAATTCTAGCTACCAAACGGGCCCTAAGGTATCAAGGAACAAAGCTAGATTGGTATGCAAAGCATACTCTCAAGAAGGTGTAGACTATGTAGAAACTTTTTCTCATGTTGCAAGATTGGAAGGTGTCAAAACCTTACTTGCATATGCTGCATACAAAGGATTCAAAGTTTATTAAATGGATGCCAAATCAACATTTCTCAATGGACTATTGGATGAAGAAGTTTACATTGAACAACCTAAAGGTTTTGTTGATCCCAACAAGGACATGGTCTACAAAGTGCATAAAGCATTGTATGCTCTAAAGAAAGCACCCAGAGCATGGTATGAAAGACTGCACAACTATGTTATTTAGATTGGTTTTCAAAGAACTAATGACAACAATAGTTTGTACATAAAGGAAGGACCAGATAATAAGATTGTTTCGGCAAAAATATTTGTAGATGATACTTTGTTCACAAGAAATGATGATCTTTGCAAAGAATTTTTAGAACAAATGAACAAGGAATTTGAAATTTCAATGTTTGGAGAAATCAAATTCTTTGTTGGTCTTCAAATTCATCAAAGTAAGAATGGTATCTACATTACTCAATCTAAATACATCAAGGAGATACTGAAAAAGTTTGGTATGGAAGACTGCAAACCAGTTGGAACTCCTATGTGTACTGGATTAAAACTTACTAAGGATGATGAATCAAAGGAATTAGATCAGACATTGTATAAATCTATGATTGGAAAATTTCAATATGTAGTGCACACAAGGCTAGACATTGCCCTTGCAATAGGAATTGTAGCAAGATTCTCATCAAAAGAAAATCACATGATGGCAATCAAAAGAAAATCACATGATGGCAATCAAAAGGATCATGAGATACTTAAAAGGAACTGAAGATTATGAATTATGGTATAAACTTGGAGGAAATTTGGATTTAAAAGTGTTCACTGATGCAGATTGGGTAGGGAATGTTGATGACAGAAAGAGCACAAGTGGAGGAGCTTTCTTTCATGGAAAAAGGTTGGTTTATTGGACAAGTAAAAAGAAAAATTGTACATCCCAATCCATAGCAAAGGCTAAATATATTGCAGTAGTAGTAAACTATTCAAACATTGTGTGGTTCAAACAATTATTAGAAGGTATGAAACAAGAAATCAAAGAACCTATTGTTATGTTTTGTGACAACACAAGTGCAATTAACATATCCAAGAATCCAGTGATGCTTTCAAAAACCAAGCATGTTGCCATAAAGTATCACTTTGTTAGAGAATTGGTACAAGAAAAGGAAATCAAATTGTAATATGTCAATGCAAAGAAACAAATTGCTGACATATTCACAAAGCCTTTACCTAAGGATGCATTCTTGTATCTTAGAGGTAATTTAGGGTTCATTACGCTATCTGAAGCTCACTAAAATATAGTTTTAGTGATGCATCAACAAGAACATAATTGAAGATCTATCATAATGCAGCAAACCAATGAAGACATTGCATATGAATAGGCACATCAAGTACAATGCTATTCAATTGATTTGTGTTGTCTTTGGCATGTGCTATCAAAGAGGGAGAGTATATTGTCATATCTTTCTAAAATTTAAAAAATAATAAGAGTTTGTGTAAGAGGGAGAGATAGTTTGTGAAGGAGGAGAGATTATCATGAAAGAGGGAGTTTGATGTGTTTGAAAAAGATAGTGAAGTATTCTTTTAGTAAAGACTTGTTTTCAAATTTCATTCTGCTATGACATGTTGTGTTGCCATCAATGCAAAAGACGGTGATTGTTGGATACAATTGTTCAATTTTGTGTTTTGTTTGATATCATGCAAATGCCATATCAATCATCAGACAGAGTCTACCAAGCTCAGATGGTCAGAAAGGCAAAGGACAGAGTCTAGCAAGCTTAGATGGTCAACAAGGCAAAGGATAGAGTCTATCAAGCTCATATGGTTAGCAAGGCTAAAGACAGAGTCTACCAAGCTTAGATGGTCAGCAAGGCAAAAGACAACATTTACCAAGCCCAAAAGGTTAGTGAAGAAAATTTGCAATGTCTACCGAGTAGATAGTTGTTACCGAGCTTTCAAGGTTAAACAAAGAAATTTAGTTATTACTAAGCTCACTCAGTCATCAAAGGGAATTATGGTAGAAACATTTCTTACCGAGCTCTCATGGAGAGAGAAGGAATTTAGTTCTAACTGAGTCAACTCGGTAGCCAAAAGATTTTGTAGATGATGCAATGTTAACTGAGTTAAGATGGTTAACTCAGGAAATTTCTAGAAGAAGTATTTACCAAGCAGGGTTGGCCAGTGAAGGATTTTATTGATTTTTGAAATAATGTTTATTTGTTTAAAGTAATATTTGTAGCAGACTGGTGTATAGACTATTGGTAAATGTAACATGAGAATGAGCTGACTTGATAATCTGAATGGTATAAATAAGACATCAAGTTGCAAATTCTATGTGTGGAAGTCGAATTGATGTGATATGAGGACTAATTATTGTGGAAGCAAATTTTAAGGATAATCAGAGATCATTGAGGAGTAGCAAAGCCATATTTGATAAAGGAGGATCTAATGATGCAGAACAGAGACCTATAATCAGCAATTCAGTTGCATCTTGTTCAGGTCAATTAATTGTTTCTTTCTAACAATTGTATCAGTGATTTCAAATCTCTTAACAAAGTTAGTTTAACAACCATTTTGTGAATCCTCTAACAAGGTGACAGTTCAGTTGAATTGTTCTAAAGACCTCTATAAAGGCCACTCCTAACAGGGTGATTAAATCCTCTAACAGGGTCACACTTAATAGTGTGTACTGTAACCTTTAACAGTGTTGGCTCCTAACAAGGCTCACTTCATAAGAGTGAAAATTGGTAACTAGTTACGTGGTGGTTTTTCCCATATTGGGTTTCCACGTTAAATCTAGTATCTCTTGTGTTCATTTTGTTTTCAATTGCATGCATGATAGCTTGAAGATAAGTAATCATTTAATTTACCGAGTTACAATACTTTTTTTATATTTACCGAGTATCAGCAGTAACTAGATCTTTAAGGCATCTAAGGGATTTGTGGATTAATTTTTGTTAGTAACTAATTCACCCCCCCTCTTAGTTACTCTATCTTTAATCCCAATAGAATGATCTTTGCATACTTCTTATAAGTTGATATATATAGTTGTAGATTGGTTAAGTTCTATCCAAAAGTATTAGAGAAGTTTATTTTCAATATTTTATTTACATTCAAGAATCCATGCATTTTATTTCCTCTTGATAAGATACTTGCCAAATCACTAGTAACAGTTATAAAGTCTACTTTATTAATCGTTAAGCATTATACTTGCCAACTCAAGAGTATCAGTTATAAAGTTTGCATTATTAATTTTTGAACTTCCACACATTTTCTCAAGAGGAGAATTTTGTAGAACCCCAAATCTCTCCATGTTGGGTGGTGAATAGGATGACCAAAATAAATGAAATGATTAACCAAAAAATTCCATGCTCCATTTCCATAAATTTTTTTAGACAATAAATTTAAAACAAGGTCCTAGCCTTGGTTGTGAGTGAGAATGAGATCTAGATCTCCTCAATGATGAGGGATAGAACAATTCTTGTGGGTCACATGGTTAAAAAAATTTATTAATGGTCAAAGGCTTGGTAAAATAATTAAGTAAGGTTCTCTACTATGAAATATTTTACTTTAAAATGTATCCAATAAGAGGAATAATAAAAATGAGTAGCAAGAAGAATATCTAGACAAATTTAAATTTTAGTAGTAAGAAAAGAGCATTCATAATCCAATAGGAAATCTTAGTCTTCATCTAGGCTAAAATTATGTTCCATACATCAATTGGGGACCCATGTAAGGAAAATAGAATGCCAAAAATGTGGTGAAATTGAATTTAATCAATCTATTGCAAATTGTATGTAAAACCCATGGACTACACAACTAAAATCCTTATGCCATTGGATGGATAGGTTAGATGACAAACAAAAGATATGAACGAACTGGATAGAATTTTGAATATTGGCTTTGGAATCAATAAGAGTGAGAAGGGAATCATTGAAAATATTACCAATAAATAATTGAGTATTGGAATTGGGTATTGAAATTTGATGAACACATGCAATAGAGGTATTATAGTTGAAGAGATAGCTAAATCCTACATTAGTCAAAGTATTTAACGTAGGACCAAGAGGAAAAACATGCCTAATGGATATGTGCAAACAAAAATAAGAACATTCTTGACCATTAAGACTGGTACAAGCATTGGCATGGGCAAAAAATATTTTAATAAACAAAGCAAATTGTGGGCCAAACCTATGAGTAGTCAACATAGTCAAAATGAAATGCCACTCTTGATGGTCATAATCCTTACCAAACTATTTTTTATAAAAAAGAGTTGATTGACCAGAGAGACAAGCGCATTCCATGGTAACAATATTGTTATCTAGAAGAAAATGGGAAGAAATAAAACATGCTAGTTGTGGATGAATAATTTTAGGGAGGAGAGAATAAACTCAAAGACACAAAGCCTTAGAATTTTTTTTAAGAAAAATTAAGAAATGTGATATGGTGCCAATGAAAAATGTCTATTTTACAAGATTTAAGTATAAATTTTTTTTTTTCTCTATTGATTTTAATTCCTAAGTGGATAGTGTGGATTTGAAAATTATCTATGAGTTAAAAATGCATTCAATGTCACCTTAGTTGGTTAAAACATCACACATTAATGACTCATGTCGAGTCTAAAAGTGTTGAATAGTCAAAATTGACTATTTTTCTCCAATATTAATATGTTTCATAATGAGTGATGTTTAAAGAGTACCATATCTTCTACCACTTTAGTTGAAGAAAAAATTGATAATATATTTTTGACAAGTGAAAAAATTAGACTTTAACAACTATACATACATAACTAAATAAAATCATTTTTCTTTTTTTGTCATAATTTATTTATAGCATTATGACCATTATTATTTCTTACCAAATGATAGGACACTTATATCACTTATGTTACTATTCAATTCATTTGAAAAATATTATTGTATAATGCTCTATAAAAACAATCAAGTATTTTCCCCTATTATAAGTTTATTATATAGTTTCAACTTTATTAGATATTTGTATACTTCAAAAACTATTAGGTTTTTAAATAGTATTTGTTATGGAGAAAAGATGCAAGGAAGACAAATAATTTTGAGTTTAATAATTAGAAAATGAATAAAAAGTGAAACTATTATTTAGTATTTTTCTTGCACATATATCAAAGACCTTATTCTAGAAGTGTCCTATATTTCCACTTCTTATTCCCACAATCTCTAAATTGGCAACAAACTAAAATAAAAATATGGTGGAGGCCAAGAACTACACAACCCTCTACATTGGCCATAAGAGCATGAACACATTAGGAAATCCCTAGCTTCTCTTTCTACCATGTCAATGGACATTTGAACAATGTGAAACCTTAAAACTAACCTTTTATTTGATGCTTAGAATTGGTTGTTTCCTTATTTTTAGATGTCTCTATATCACTCTTTAGGTGCATTATAAAAACCTTTAACCACACAACAATGTGAATCCCACTTTGATTTGGATCTCCAATAGTCAGCCATATCTCTCACCATCAATCCTTGTCACTAGTACATGTGTTCAAATCAATTTATATAATATGATGAAGTTCACTCAAAATAAATTCTTCCATGAAGAGTAAATGTAGAGAAATACTCCCCAATCTATTAGAACTTGATTTGTGGTCTTAATTTCCCAACTACATATTGCAGATAGACCATTGGAACTAGCTACCAACAATGATTTCCCTATCAAAGCCCTTTTTTTTGCTTCCTCATTTGAAACTTTCTCTCTATTTTCTTTAATGATAGTGGACTGAGTTGGACACCAAAAAATTGGATTCACCAAGAGCTACTTATCGATGCACTCTATATGAAAGTTTGGATGCAATAGAAACATCTCTAGATTCTTTACATCAGTAAGGCACACATTAGAGGGTTTTTCTTATATCCCCTTCATCCAACTATATTTGAAGCCTTCAAAACAAAACTCAATATGTGCAATCCTTTGTATAAATTTCATGCATATACTTCTAATTGATGATATATTTTTGATAGAATGACAAAGTACCATACCATACAATGGAGGTGAGTTAGCATATGGTGACACTAGTGGAAGAGATCACCACACAAGGGAAGCAAGGTTACCAATATAAGATATTTTATCAAATATATTTCATATAGTGAATGATGTGTACAATAACATCTCAGTACAGTGAAGTGGTATGACAAAGTTGGTATGAGTGACCAAGGCCTAATTGGAATGTCTAAGGTCCTGATGCTAAATGGATTTGTAGAGGCTGGAGGGAGTGATCCCATGCTGAAGGGAGTTTTAGAGGCTAAATGGAGTGATTTGATGTTGAAGTGACTACCAACTAGAAGAGTGACCATCAAATAGATGAGTGACTATTTTGACTGTCAAGCCTGTTAGTAACCATTTTTTTTCTATGGTAGTTAATGCACCGGATTCTATAAAGAATGTTAGAGTGTATAAATAGCTATGGGATTCATTGGGTGAGGGTGGCTATGAAATTTAGGTTGATTGTAAAGGCAATCTAAGTTTGTGAGCCTGTCTAGAAATAAGAGTTTCTTGTATGTATTTTTTTTACTATAATAAAAAGTTTCTCATGGTTTTTTGGTTGGTGGATTTTTCCTAGAAGGATTTCCTATGTTAAATATGGTCTTTTTGTTTATGTTCTGTGAATTATTTTTTACAATGTTATTGTTTTTCCTGTGCATATTAATGTTCTAAAGCTGATTTATAATCTTTTATATTTCCCTTTTAAATTGGCATTTAAAGGTCAATTTTTGCAAGTATCTTTCCTAACAAGTGGTATCAAAGAAAGGGTTATTTTGTCAGGTAGCTTTCTTTTCTATGTCAATTTGTTTCAAATGGGAGTTTGAAATTTTTTTATTTAGTAATTAACATCGAGGGTATAGGGAGAGTAAAGATTGAAAAGTTCAATAGCTCAAAATTTGATTTGTTGAAACATAAAGTTGAAAATATATTGGTTGATCATGATCGGTGGATTGATATATCTTGTATTAAGCATTCAAGCATAAAGTAAGAAGATTGGCATCTTACGAACCAAAATGCTAGAGGACTGATAAGGCTATGTCTTAAAAATTTTATTATACTGAATATTCATGAGGAGAAAAATGTACATTCTTTGTTAAAGAAGATGGGAGATATTTATTAGTCAAAAATTATTGGTAAACAAGCTCCTCCTGAGAAAGATTTTGTACTCTTTGAAGATGGATGGAGGAATAGCTATGGTAGATCATTTAAATGCATTCAATATGTTGATTTCACAACTGACATATGTTGGTGTATCTATTAGTGAAGAAGCGACTTGCATGCTACTGCTATGCTCATTTCCTAATTCATGGGATCATCTTGTAATGGTCATTGGAAGTACTACGACCCAATTGAAAATGGATGAAGTAGTTGTTGCACTTCTATCAAAGGAGATGCAGAGGAAATCTTCCAAGGTGGCTAAGGATGTTCTCATCAATAAAGGAAGAATGAAGGATGAAAGAAAGAAGGACATGAGGCCTGAATATTCTAGGAAGAAGTCCAAAGTAAAGTGTTGGAATTGTGGGCAAGTTGGTCATATCCAAAAGGATTGCAAAGAGAAGAAGAAGAAGAAAATGGAAATTTCTTCTAATCCTGAGTCTTCTATGAGTGAGGATGAAGATTCAAAAAGTTCTTCTTTAGCTAATTGGTCATCTGATGATGACTTGTTAGAGTAATTCAATCTTTTGTGGAAGATGTTATTTACAATGCCAGGTGTGACTCAATACCACCATATAGTAGGATTTTTTGGTAGTGATGTAGATTCCATGTGTAAATAAATACCATGGTTTAGTGGAAGCTATTGGAAATTATGAAGTAATTGATCTACATTGGTATTGTCGATGTTAAAGGCATAATATTTCAATGTTGTAGAAGGATCTTTTCACATTTTTTGAAGTAATATTTGGAGATGTTAATCTTCATGTGACTGTACATGTTGAAATCTTTAGGGATCAACAGAGTTTTTCATAATTTTTTGGTTTATTTTTTCATTTAACATGTTATGATATGTTTAAATGGAGTGTGTAATTTCTCTAGTTGACATTGTTTAGATCATGTTGTCATGTTTATGTTGTTGAGACTATTGTTGGAACTTTGACATGTTGATCTTGGTTTAATTTTTTTGTTTTGATTACATTGATCATTTGTTGAATACTTCATGATATTTTAATGTTGCATTCAGAGTTGGCATGGATTGATTAGTCTTAGATTTTCATGGATACTTAGATATACAGATGATGGTGTTATCTCTTCTGATTAGAGATGTGTTTATTGGAATGGTCAATGCAAGAAGTCCAAGAAGAATTCATTTGATATAGACTAAGGATAATTTTTTTAATTGAGTCTTGGTTGGAGACTTGGATATCTTGATGGGTATTCTCATCTTGGTCTTAACTTCATACTTTGTCAAGTGTGATTTTTCTAGAATGATGAAGTATTGTATCATATCATATGGTAGAGATGAATCATCATATGGTGACACCAGTGGAAGAGATCATTATATGGTGGAAGTAAGGTCACCATAAAAGAGAGTCTACCATATGTATTTCATATGGTGAATGGAATTTGCAAAATGACATCTTAGTATGGTGAAGTAGTACAACAAAGTTGGCACAAGTAACCAAGGCCTTATGGGACTGCTTGAGGCCCTGATACCAATAGGAGTTTTGGGGGTTGATGAGAGTGATCCCATGCCAAAGGGAATTTCAAAGGCCAAAGGGAGTCATCTATTTCTAAAGGGACTACCAACTAGAAG
This sequence comes from Cupressus sempervirens, assembly GCA_028749045.1. Classification (NCBI taxonomy): domain Eukaryota; kingdom Viridiplantae; phylum Streptophyta; class Pinopsida; order Cupressales; family Cupressaceae; genus Cupressus; species Cupressus sempervirens. The sequence goes on along the minus strand of CM053786.1, from coordinate 303,890,120 downwards.
AGTGATTGCCTGATGGATGAGTGACCATTGAGACTATCAAGACTATCAGTAACCATTTTTTTTCTATGACATTTAACACACTAGATTCCATAACAAATTGCAAAGTGTATAAATGCCTATGGGATTCATTGGCCAAGGGTGGTTGTTGAATTTAGGTTGATTGTAAAGCCAATTTGAGCTTGTGAGCCTATCTAGAAACACAATTTTTTTGTATGTAAATTATTTACTATAGAGCCACGTTAAATATTATCTTCTTTGTTTACCTTGTGTGAATATTATTTATCAATGCTATCATTTCTCCTATGTAACTTAATGCTCTAAAGTAGATTTACAATCTTTTATATTTCCCCTATATTTTCACGAGAATTTTTCTTAATAGTTTTAAGATTTCATCGAATAATTCAATTGCATCCCCAGGTTTTATCATTCTCTAACATGCTCAATTTGGCATAATTTATGCATTCAATGTGATCACTATAGCTCATGAGACATTTTTCCTTTTTTCTATATTCAACGAAATAAGTTCATAAGCATTGTTTAGAGATTCTAGTTGTGCGTAAGTAGGAAGTAGTTGTAAAAAAATTGTTAGATTTGGCTTTTAAAATGTGATATTTGCATTTCCTAAATCTGTTTTAAAGAAAACTATTTTTGAACATGTCCTACACCTTGGCTCAAGTTACTTTCAATTTGGTTGTAAATCATTTATTACATTATCTAGAATCGATCGCTTAAAAAATTATAGATATATTTTAGAATCTATAAGGAAACTTAAGAAGGTAAAGATTTAAGTATGTTGACACCACAAATAAGTACAAAATTTTATGAGATCCTAAAACAAGTTATAATGGAAATCAAATTATTTTTGTCAGATACAACAACTTTCAATGAAAAGAACATCTTTTTCCATTATTTAGTTAACTATTCTCCCTCTTAAACAGTACGTTGAGAGGGAGTGGGAGCAGGAAGAGTTTAGGCGAGATTCAAAATTTGAACTCCTTTGTACTTGGCAAGAGCTCTAGGGATTCCCATGTCAAATTTGGGGATGTTTAATCTGGGGATGCTAATGATGGCAGGTTTTTGGAGGACTCGGGAGGGGGACCCAAGTAGATTAAAAAATGGTTCAATCTATTTGGGGTATGACCAACTAGAAAGTTTGCTTTCTTGTCAGTTAAAGATATCTCGTCAAAGGATAAAGGTAAGTTCTTAATTGAAATCTCTAATAAGATCATTGATAGAAATATTTCATGTATGGACACTACTTTGGTTGGGTGTTTCATTGGAGCCAGACCCAATATTGAAGGTGTGCGAGCTTTTGTCCAAAAAAAAAGGGGTTTGAAGAGACAAGTTTAGATTTTAGCTATGGCAAAGGGTTGTCTTTCCTTCTGTTTCTCTTGTGAGGAAGATAAGCAATATATCCTCTATAGCAGCCCTTGGGTTATGGGGAGGCATACCCTATTGCTACAAAAATGGACACCCAACCTTTACTCTTTGGATGACACTGGTATTCAAGCCCCTACTTGGGTGAAACTACATGGCCTCCCTCTTGAGTTTTGGGTGGAAGATGTGTTCAAAGGCATTGCTAATATTGTTGAGGAACTTCTCTCTTTAGATCCTATGACTATTTCAAGGAGGAGACTGAACTATGCCAGATTCTATGTTGGGGTTTCCTGTGGTGTGGATCTTCTTGAATCTATCTCTTTGAAATCTAAACTTGGTGTTTGGGACCAAAGGATTGAGTTTGAATCTATCCCTTTTACATGCTTTCATTGCAAGAAAGCTAGTCATTGGGCCAAGAAATTTCCTTCTTTGAAAGGAAAGACTAAGAAGACTAAGAAAGTATGGGTGAAAAAAGACCCCTCTAAGGGGGTGGAATCAGTTGCAGTTGATTCTACTCCCCCAAAGGACCATTCTAAGTTGTCTAAAGGTAATATGGTGAGTAGCATCCCAGTGGTAGATTCTACTGCTCCTGATCTTGGTGTAGTTTTACATTTGGAGAAGGAGACTACTATTCCCACCTCTATTGTTATATCATTGGTGAGGGAGTCAAGTGAACTCACTCGTACCCAATTCCTTTTGGAGAATCCTGTCGTTGATAGTGTGCAGAGCAATCAGGAAGATACAGTGACCATATCAAATGAGGGAAGGGCTTCTGGTGAAGCTGAACCTCAAAAAGTGATGGAGTTGCCTTTGACTTTGGTTTCCATGTCAAAGGAAGGTAACTTTGTGAGTGGTGTAGTTCAAGAAATTCTCATTATATCTCATGTTGAGGAAGTATTTTGGGTAGAGGAAAATTCTTAGGCTAACTAGACTGCAGTTGGGAAATAGTCTAAAGGTAGGAGGAAATGTAATAAAAAAGATGATGACTCTATTCCTGTGAAAACTAACAAGAAAGGATCCAAAGATGATTCCAAAAATAGGGTTTCTAAACCTGTTAAGGGTAATCATGGTTCTTCATCTAAGAATGGTGGAGCTTCTTTTAAGAATGGTGATGTTCGATCTCCTCCATCTTCAACTAGAAGACTCTCCAATCTGCACAAAAGAACAATTGATGCTAACAGGAGCATTGCTAATGGTAGTAAGAGGACCATCCTTAAATCTAAAAATTTCATTAAATTATGAAGATTATTTCATCGAATATTCAAGGGTTAGATAACCCTCATAAACATGATATTTAAAAAAATATGATTAGGGATAATAGGCCAGACATTTTTGTTATTCAAGAAAATAAGATGTTAAAGGATAAGGTGGAATGTCTTTCTATCTTTAAGGGAGGAAAGATTATTGGTAGTGATTCTAAAGGAGTTTGATGTGGTATGGAATTTTTTCGGCCTAATAAATGGATTCAGGGGGAACTTTTGTATCAAAGCAAAAATATGATGAATGTTCATTTTGTTAATACAAAAGACAATTTTAGTTGGGTCCTTACTAATGTTTATGCCTCTAATACCAAATGGGGGAGGAAGGTTTTGTGGGAGGAAATTTCAAATCAAAGTAAGCTTTTTGTTGAGGATAATTGGTTGGTTAAAAGGAACATCAATACCCCTCTAAAGGAATTTGAAAAATGGGGAGGCAATCTGACCAACCTGGATAATAGATTAGATCTTATGAACTTTATTGATATTCATCTTCTCCATGATCTTGATTTACATGGGATTGAGTATAGTTGGATGAATAGAAGAGCTAGTAAGGATCTTATTCAAGTTATGTTGGACCATGCTCTTATTAGTAATGAGTGGATTTTGAATTATAAATGTTTACTCAATGCTCAAGTCTAGGTGGGATCTGATCACTACCCTATTTTCTTTGCTATTGACAAAATTAACTTTCATAACAATTTTCCTTTCAAATTTGAAAAAATGAAGACTCTTCATCCAAATTTGGAAAGCCTCATAAAGGAGTGGTGGAACATTAGAGTTGAGGGTACAACTATTTTTAGAGTGGCTGCTAAACTGAAAAATGTCAAGAAGAATATAAAAATTTGGAATAAAAATACCTTTGGCAACATTTTTTAGAACAAAAAAAAGATTGTGGAGGACCTTAAAGACATTCAAGATAGGATTCGGGCTGATGGTTAACAGATGGTCTCTATGAAAGAGGAGAGTAACAAACTAGTTAAACTTCATGATATTATTACTAAGGAGGAAATGTTTTGGAAATAACACTCCCAAAAGGTCTTTCTAAAGGAAGGAGATATGAACACCAAGTTATTTCATCTAAATACTATGAAACATAGGGTGGCTAACAGGATTTCCAAACTCAACATGGAGGAAGGTTAGACTGATAATGAAGAGATTTTTAAAAGGGAGGTTGTGGAATTCTTTGGTAGGTTGCTACAATGTGACCCAAATTTGAATTTAGACAAGCATCAAATGTTCCTGGAGAGAATTCCTTCTTGCATCTTGGAGGCCCAAAATTTATCTCTTACCTCCATTCCTTCTATGGATGAGATTTCTAAGGCTATTTTCTCTTGGGAGGGTGATAAAGCCCCTGGTCCTGATGGGTTTCCTCTTCTATTCTTTCATAAATATTTAAATATCATTGGGGTTGATGTTTGTAATGGTGTGAAGGAATTTTTTTGTACTAGAAACCTTCTCAAAGAATTAAATGGGACCTTTATTGCCCTTTTTCCTAAGAATTTGTGTGCTAATAGCATGGATCAATTCAGGCCTATCAGTTTGTGTATTTCTTTTTATAAGATCATTTCTAAAGTTCTTACTCTTAGAATTCTTTCCCTTCTTCTAGCTATCATTTCTAGGCAAAAAAATAGTTTTGTTCTAGGTAAAGAGATCTTGGACTCCATCATATATGTTCATGAAAATATTCATTCTCTTGCAATGTCTAAGAAGGAAGGTTTTCTTCTCAATCTTGATCTTTCTAAAGCCTATGACAGAGTGGATTGGAACTTCCTTCTTAGGGGGTTGGAAGCGTTTGGCTTTAATAAAGGATTCAGAGATCTTATTTTTATGTTAATTTCTTTAGCTTCTTTCTTGGTGCTTGTTAATGGTTCACCTACCTCCTTCTTTAAAGCTTCTAGGGGCCTAAGATAGGGAGATCCAATCTCTGTGATTCTTTTTATTATCTTGGCTAAATGCCTAGGAAGATTTGTGAATAATATGGTGATGAAAGGATATTTTGTGGGTCTCAACCCTTCTTCCTCTGCTCTAGTGTGCTTACATTAACAATTTTTCAATGACTCTATTGTCATGGGGGAGACTTTGGTGAGAACTACTAGGAACATTAAGAAGGCATTGATTGATTATGGTCAAGCCACTGGTCAAAACATCAATTGGAGTAAAAGTGTAATTTACTTTATCAATGTTAGTGAGGCAAGACAATTAAAGATTAAAAGGATTATTGATTGTGAGAGTGGCTCTTTGCCAGGAACCTATTTGGGGTTACCATTAGGATTAACCCCTCCTGAAATTTTTTAGAATTATTTGATAGATAAAATACACTTGAAACTTGTTGGTTGGAAGGGATCTCTCCTCAGTCAATCTAGGAAGGTTATTGTTTTGAAATCTATCCTTCAAAGTGTCTCGCTTTATGCTTTGAGTGTTTTTAAAATTCTAAGAAAGTTTGCACTCACTATTGAGAAAATAAAGAAGACTTTCTTGTGGACTAGTATGGAGACTAAAAAGAGACTTCCTCTTATTGCTTGGGAGAATGTATGTATTACTAGGGGGAAGATTGGTTTTGGTTTGCAAAGGATTTCTACTATGAATGAAATCTTATTGGCTAGACTACTTTAGAGATGGCACAAGGAAGAGGGGGAATGGAGGAACATCTGGGTTGATAAATATAATAAGGATCACTTTGATTTCGAACATTTTCTTTATTCTAATGTTGATCAAGGAGGTTCTCTAATATGGAAGAATGCTCAAAAATTTAAACACATCTTAAGGAGAGGGGTAAAATGGAAGGTGGGAAATGGAATGAGAGTCCTTTTTGGGAAGATATATGGATCCTGGATCATCCCCTTTGTGATGACCCAAGGTGGAATGGGTATATGGAACAGTGCAAGAATCAGTTTGGTGCGTTGGTTAGTGATTATTGGAAGGATAATTTGTGGGTGAATCTTCTTAGGGTGGATCTAAATTTGGTGGAGCTTGTTAAATGCTTGAATGCTTGTTGTCTGAACCATGAAGATGATGCTCTAATTTGGAAAGCCAATCCCAGTGGTATGCACTATATTGCTTCAGCCTTTGCTAATGTTTTTGAGGATCATGACGAACCTTTCTAGGCTAAGGCTTGGGTAAAAGGTATGACTCCCAAAGTTAATATATTCTTTTAGATTATTCTACAAAATAAAATATTAACTCTTGACAATCTTAAGAAGAGAGGTTTCATCATTTTTAATCAATGTTTTGTCTACAAGAATGATAGGGAATCAGTGGATCATATTATGCTACATTGCCCCTTTACAAAAAAGGTTTGGGATCAAATTTGGAGTTTAATGAATGTGGATTGGGTTTCCCATGCTAGCATCCAACCATTCTTCTCTAGTTAGAAGGATCATTCCAAGAATTTTTTGATTATGAAATTGTGGGATTTTATTCTTCCTTATCTGTGTTGGGGCATATAGAAATAACATAATGACAAGATCTTTAGAGGGGTAGAATCCAGTCCTGCTCAAATTTTCCACAAAGTCATGGTCCTTTTGATTGAAAACATTAAAATTTGTGGTACTGGATAGTAACCTTGTAATGAGTGGGAAGTTGGCATGCTTAACAATTGGAGTATAAGGAGTTTGAAAATGAATGCAAAGGATCCTAACCCAAGGGATAATGCAAGATGGGATTGTCCTCTGATAAATTTGTTTAAGATTAACTTTGATGGGGCCTCGAAAGGGAACTTAGACACTGCTAGATGTGGAGTTGTGATTAGAAATTCTAATGGTGACTTTGTTGGTGTTATGGCCATACCACTAGGGAGCCAAACTAATCACATTGCTGAAGTCTCTACTACTCTTCATGATCTTATTTATGCCAAATGTTTGAATTTGAAGAATGTATGGATTGAACGTGATTCCCTCAACATCATTAATTGTTTAAATAAAATCTATCCACCTTCATGGACTAATAGAAATATTATATCTAAGGCTTTTAATATTATTAATTCATTCCAAAATTGTATAATATCCCATAACTATAGGGAAGCCAATGGTTTAGCCAATTGGGCTTCGAAGGTGGCGTGTTGTAATGATCATAAAATCATATGGGAGTCATATGATTCATTACCTCTAGATGGTCGTGATCATGCTAAGCATGATAAATGGAGATCTTAGCAAAAAATCACTTAATTATGATGTTATCAGTGAACTATGAGATTAACTCCTTTAGAGTGGGGTGGGTTTTAATTTTTAGGAATGTGGGTAGTTTGCAGAGATTTTGGGTTGTTTCTTCCTCTCTTCATTTTGGTAGTGATGTTTGTAGAGTGATCTGGGGTTTTCAGAGCAAGCAAATAAGTGTTTTAGACATAGAGATTATGGGGGAAAAGAGGAAATAGTTGGAACTACCTAGCTACACGGAGTAGAAGAATAAGCCAAAGGTGTGGGACATTCTTAGGAGCAGCAATTTCACAAGCTATATGGAGAGACTCAAAGGAAATAACCCTACAATTACAAACCAATTTTTAAAATCATGGAAGGACAGCTTGATGCTAGTTGGGAACTAGTTGATGGATGTCACAGAAGAGGTCATTGTGGAGGCTATAGGGCTAGACATCGATAGGATAAATTTTTATAGAGAGAGGAAGCTCTCAGATAAAGTGATTGATGACTTTGTGGAGATAGAACAAGAGAGAAATTGTCTAGTTAAAATAGGTAACTCTTATTATAACCTAACCTCTATTTCTCATCCTTGTCATTTTGTGCTCTTTGTGATTTTGGAATACTTGACTCTGGATGAAAGATTTACAAAATTGTATGGATACCACTTTATGTTGGCAAACCATTTCAACATGATGTTAGGGTAAATTTTCCTTTCTATCTTTGGCAATCTCTTATCATATCTACCCAGGGCATCTAGAAACACCTGACTAGTGAGCATGTCTACCATGAGGGTCTCATGGTTTTTAATATGAACTTGCTAAAATCCAAAAAAAATTTGAAACCCAGAACCTTGAAAGAGGCTGATTAGGATACGAAAGGGAGTATTAAGGATAAGGGCTATGACTTTGAGATGCAAGATGAAGTTGAAGAGGGTTTGGTTAGTTTAAAAAAAGGCTCCGGTGGAAGCTCAAAAAAGAAGAAAAAGAATGTTGTGGAGCAAGATTCTAATCGGGACTAGGAAAGTGACTTTGTGGAGGAAATTGTTAGAGATTATTACAAAAAGAGAAATGGAAGCAAAGGAAAGGGTAAAGGATGTCAAGAGGAGTGGGTCTCTTCTCCTTCTGATGATGAGACTTTTGCTCAATGGTTGGAGAGGAAAAGAAATTCCCTACGATGATAGAAGGATAATTATGATACTAAGAAAGGTAGGGATTCTAACTATGGAGATGACGGTGAATAGGGGTCCATGTCAGATTTGGGTGATAAAGCCAAAGGTGCGCAAGGGTCTTCTAAGGGCATATTTGGTAACCCTGGCTCTATTCAGAAGGATATGGGTATCCTTAAGCATAAAATGTTGTTGCTAAGTAATGAAATGGAACAACTTAGTAAAATGTCCAGAGGGGAAAGAACTCCAGGACAACACATTGATAAGCTTTCAGAGGTCATAGGGAATACTAAAGAAGTGAAAAAAATTATGCATAAGATTCTAGTGATGGAAGCTAAATAAAGGGTCATGGATAAGGATATCAACAGAATTCAAGGGAAGGTGTCCAAACTTGAAACTGGGATGGGTATTATGGATAAATAGGTTAAGCAATTGGTGGACAATGTGAGCAATTTCTTGAAGAAGAATGAGGCTGTTAAGGGCCAAGATTCCCCTCCGGGGGCTGATACTCAAGGACCAAGTAAATGTACCCGAGCCCACTCGAGGAAGATTGAGGAAACCAGTAAGAAAGATGAGGTGAAGGCTGCTGTTGAAACCATGTACACTCTAGTGGATCAGGCTATTGACCTGATAAATACTTCTTAGCTGGTCGGTTACTATTCCTTTTCTTTTCTTTTGATATCTTTTCCAGCTCTGTCTTGTATGACCTCTTGTTTGTTTTTTGAGGTATATTTCATGTTGTTTTTGGATACTTTTCTCTATTGTTCTTCTCTCATGTTTATCTCTAGAAATCTGTTGATGTAAATTTTTTGCTTCCTTTAAAACCTATTTTTAGTTAATCAAAACTTTCAATGAAAAGAAATTTTAATCTATCTTGCAAAACTTGAATATAACCACAACTTTTCTTAAAAGCGGAACTCATGAATTCAAATTAAATGGTGGTATTTCTACATAATTAATATTATTAGGAAGTTCGATGAGAAAAAAATTATGTGGTAATTGACTCTCTCTTAGATCATCTTCTTGGACCAGGGAAATTTTAGAAGAGGCTTGGTGGTAGTTGTCATTTTATAGTGCGTCTATTTAGTGATTTTGAAGTTGATCTAATGGTGAGTTCTCATCTAGCATTAGGTGGCTACTTGGCACTCTAGCAATTTTTATGAACCTATTGTGGCTAATGGGAGATTTGATAATTAAAGCTCCCATCAACTCTCTAATAGAATCAATACTGGTGTGCAAGAATGACATATTTTTTGGATTTTTAATATTGGCATTAACATCCTTTCTATTAGAGGGTTGTGAAGCATCTTGGTTGCTATGAAAGGGATCCCCAAATTAATCTCTATGTAACTTCATTAGCACAATTTGTAGAATGGTTCGATAGTGGTTATCATTTTGGTTGCTTGGAAAGTAATCTGAAGGGCGAGCTGTCATCTAGCAGTTGTGCTACTTATCATGAGTGACGAGGGAGCCATTTCCAAGAATGAGGAAAGGATAAATGCAATACTAGATTCCAAATGAAATCAATGACATCAGATCTATAAGAGTGGAATGAAGAAATAACCCATTCACTATGTGTGGCTCCCTAACAATTCTTTTCTTTCTGATTCCATTGGCACAAATTTGGGAGTGTGGTTCAACAGTGGTTGTTATTCTAGTGTATCATTGTGGTGATCTAGAAAGTGATGGTAAGGGTAAAGCTTTCATCTAGCACTTGATATTTTTGTGCAAGAAAGTAGGGGACCTTGTATTGTGCAAGCTTGGTTAGATAGAGTAGAGCTATTTGCACCATCACCAACCATGGATGAATCATTAAGAGCAAAGTCTAAATCCATAAACCATTAGGGGCATCTAGTTTGATATTCTCAAGGAGGCCCTTTAAAGAATCAACCACCTCGAGGATGCACATGAAGATACTTCATGATAGCAAGATTTTAACATAAATGGAATCATTGTTGTGTGCAATCATAGCACACTACTTTTGATAGTGCCATCCAGCCTAGTACTATCTCGATGTTGGTATTCAGGTCTTTGGATTCATCTTCAGGGTGGCAGGCATAGTTCTTTGAGTAGCATTGTACAATAAATTGGATTCCAATGTCCATGCACATAGAGGACTTAGAATATTAATACTTGTGTTGGGCATCCTTTAGGTTTGTTAATAGATTGGGAATTTCTAGAGCATGCATCTAGACATCAAGAAATGAGAGATGAGCCACATGTTATATCTTTTTCTCTTTTAAATCAAGAGTAGCATAAATCGTGTAATTTCAAACTCTGTGTCCTTATGTGTAGAAACAAACAAAAGTGAAAAGAGTAATTGAATGAAACTTTCTTGTGTTATTATTCTTGTTAATAGGATAGTGATGTGTATGTCTACCTATTCTTGAAAGATCCAAAGTTTCCATTGAGAAATCCTAAAATATTCTTAGAGTGGCTATTAGATCAATACATCTTTACAGTTTTTGCAACTCATTATGCAAAAGAAATGTAGCCTATTGATCTTGAACTTCCTTTGTTGTTCTTGGTAGCTCTTGTATCATTTTTAAGAGTTCACCCTACTTTGTCAGATCATGTTGGATTTATTGGGTATATTCCAAAGCTAGTTAAAGCCATGGAATATGAAGGAATAAGAGAAATAGTCTCATTAGATGATGTGGGAAATGAAAATTAATATCAATATGGTGAGTTCTAGGAACCTGATGAGGGAAAAGGAACCTTAAGTGTGCAAACACTGCAGGAGCAGGTTCATCTTAGTTGCTTACAAGTATTCCATCAGCTTACTGCAAGCATCACTTGTGCTAAAGCTATGACAACTACAAGCGCATTCACTCCTTAGGTAATATTTAGAATGACTATTAAATATTTTAATTTTTTACAATATTGGCACTTACTGCACCATATACTGTCATCTCAACAAGCATGTTTTCCCACATGTGAACTGCACAAAATTATGTTCTTACTTACATGCATTGCTTAATCATTAAATTATTCTAGAGAAAATAAATAGTGTAATTCTTGTATATGTTTTCTTATATAATGAATCCAAGGGGAAATTTGGCTAGGATATAATTCTGAAAATTCAAATATTAATGTAACAATAAAAGCTAAATACAAAGTATTCAAGTAAAATAGTGGAAATAGAATTCAACTTGCAATAAGGTGCAAATCTAAGGGGCGCACTTTCCATATAGCTTTTGATGAGTGAAAATATGCTCTACTATTCTTGTCCATTAAGAAAACCCTTCATGATGCTATTAGCTTTTCCTATCAATCTACAATGATTGATGCCATTTGGTTGGTATAGCTAGGAGGATGATTGTCTTAATACTGACATCTTTTTGTATATGGAGATGATATTAGTTACATCTTTTCAAGTTTAACAATAATGTCATAATGCCATATAGGATCTTGTGTTTTTATTTGATAGCATTTTAGTTCTCACAAAAAAAATTAATTCATTATGTTCCATTTCTTTAAAATAACAATAAAAGTGTGCCTATCTAGTGAAGTTGTAATGTTCCACTTTACTCTTTCTTACATATTCTTTCTTTATATTGCCATTTCTATTTAGGATCAAATCTTTCTTTGTGAGAATATGGTTTTGATATAGTTCATGATTCATTTGAAATAAACCTATTTTTTGGATAATGAATTTAATTGGAAGACATTTCTGACATTGAAAGATTTCTATCTTATATAGAAATATCATAAGGTTTTAATGCTTTGGAAATTATGAGCTTTCCATCTTTCACTTCATTAGTTTAGGGATATTAAATATAAATATTAAAAATACAATTTTTCTTTGCATGTGAATTTGATTGTAGGTTGTTCCACTTCTAATAAAAGCAATAGATTAGCAAGGAAGGAGCATATTAGCACTTGAAACTCTGAAAAATGTAGTTGTAGCTAGAAATCAAGCTTGAGGTGCACTTCTTGCTTAAGGACTAAAGTGAGTGCTTCATTAATGTATATGAAATAAATATACTATTTCTAGCTCTATTTTATATAGCTACACTTTAAAAAAATTCTAATATTGCAGGCCATCCAAATCATCAGGCCTCTAGAGCCAAGGTTTTTTGGGTGTGACAATCATTGATTTTTTTTATTACTAATGATCAATTATGTAGAGATCTATGAATGATTTTCTTTGCTTGACACCCATCCTAGTTTCCTAGATACTCCCATCTCTATCTCTAGCACAATAATTGTAGGCAATTGTATACAAACAAGCTATTTTACAAAATCTTGCTATTCTGTCCACCATCGAATGGCTTCAAGCATGGCTGAGGCACACTAGACATTGAAGAGACCTTGGGAAAGACTTAGTAGTAGGCACCTCAAAAACTTATCTAATTCCTTAGTAATACTGTAAAAATACCAAACTCTATGGAGTATCATTTGAACTTTTGTCCATATTTTTCCTATATCTTTGTAAGTTTCCCAATGAGAGAGAAATCAAACTGCCACTAATAATTCTTTCATATCCTTTTGTAGTCATCTATCCTTTTCTTAAATATTGGTCCACAAGATTGTTAAAAGAAAACAATCTATTTAAATGTTTAAAATAGTTTCAGACAAAGCTAGTAATCTGTAAGAAAATCTGATTATACTTGATTTACCATGAATTATGAAGCTAGCTGACTTTTTAGCCAAAAAAATTTCATCTCTAAGAAAATTGTTGACCAAATATTTAATGACATATAGTGTTTCAATTGCATTAAAATAATTTTAAAAATCGCTAAAAATGGAAAAAAAAGTGAAAAATCATTTCAAAGTCCCTCAAAAGTCAAAGCTATAGTAAAACTCACAAAATTATTGAATCACCCTAAATCATGCGTTGTGTGATAGTGTTGAAGTAGCTGATGAATCTTCTCAAAATCTCAGCTTTGATATGACCCTAGCTCTCTACATCTTGGCCCGTGAATTCTAATGCAAACAAGTATATAGTTAGTATTCTACACTAATTTTAAAGTTACAACTATTATGCGCTATTGTAGATGGCACTTTGGCAGGGAAGGAGTGAACCCTAATACTTTATGATTAATATTATGTAGTTTTAAAATTTAAATTATTATTAACAATTTTTATATAATAATAAATATATAGTAAATTAAAAATTAAATATATAATTAATCTTGTTAATAAATCTGTATAGGTTTGTTCCTATTTTCAAGTTAGCCAAACAAGGGACATTGTAGAAAATAAACGAGTTAGGGAATTACCAAATTTTCTCTACAAGAAGGTGTTCCAAAATTTAAAAGCTCCTCTTTAGCAACCTATTTTTTCTTCCTTTGTTGTTTGATTCTTGTAACCAAGAACACAACCATTATCAAAAACCAACAACAATGATAGCCAAGAAGAAACCAATTCTAGTCCTAATACTATAATCGGTGAAGTCAAGAAATTGTCACTTATTTTAGAGAAATGTGGAAATGATAATAATGGAACAAATCAATATTTGAAGAGAAGATATTCCAATCAATCAAATTATATACCATTATAATGGTAAAAATCACATACAAAATACCATTCTCATGGCTGCCCATATTGAGTACATAGGATTTCAATAATATTAACTATAGAAGAACATCATTTACATAAAAAAATATTAAATGTTTCACTTGGGATCAATGCATACATTAAATTTTTTTACATAATGAGTTAGTTATTGGAAAATGATTAATGATCTCTTTATATCTATATAGATAGATAGAAAATATAATTTTTTTTTGGGTTATGTAAGAATCATTGCATATTTGAAAGAGTAAATTTAAGTTGTTTATTGTTAAGTGTTCTAACTAACCAGTAAAAGCTAAATTATATTGCTTGTAGAATATCAAATAGAAATGCCTTCCATTTATCTAGAAATTGAATGTTGAATAACATTTAATTGAGAACACAAAAGAAAATTTTATTTATGTAGCCCCTATGGCTAAAACAACCAAATGGAAGGTGTCATGGAAGGAGACATTTTGGGTTGGATCAGCATGTAATAGATGACATATCTAAATTAAATACACAATGTCCACAAATAAGTTGGATGCATGTAAAAACACTAGGAGGAACACAAAGTATTGCTATGTAATTTAGAACAAATATATGAAAAAGAGTACAACATTAAGCACTAAGGGGTTGTAGGAGGATTATCATGCCCAATTTTTGGACTATAATCTTTTTCCACAATGTAAATCATGAATGAAATTCCATCTAGATTTATACTACTCACACTCTATTCAATGTTTGTAGATTTTTCTTCAACTTTAATTATAGAAATTGGGTGAAGAGCAGTACCCTTTTCTTTAAGATTACAAGCATCACACAAGAACAATGAATGAAGAACACAAGAGATAAGCAAGATGATGCTAACAAGAGAAAAAAATATGACTGAAATGGATCTTCATCTCGTAGAAAATTCTCAAATAATCTCTCCCTAGAATGCAAATGTAATAGGGTATTAAACACAATAAAATTAGGAAGAAGCTTCCATACAACCCATTTATCTTTCATACAATCCAAAATGGTAAAACCATAGAAATTCAAAATAGAGGAACTCATAATAAACTAAAGTAGGATAAATTGTTACATTCCAAGCATGTAATGTTATAACTAGAATTAAGCCCTATCTAATATACTTAGCCATGTAATGTAATGTTCCCTTCTGTGCTTAGGCATGTTATAACTATAATTAAGCTCTATTTAATATACTTGTGGCCTAAATTGAATGGACTAAGTTCCCTTGAATCAAATCTATGTTATTTGATTACTGAAAGTAAGGAGACTTGTACAATCACCAACCATATTAATAAAACTTACTATTTATGATCCTTATTGTTGATACTAGCTCTAACACCATTTCAGTTCAAGAAAAAGATTATACTATAACCAAGTTTCTTAGATACCAATCACAATAGGTTCTCTCAAAATTTAGAGATCCAAACCCTTATCCTATCTTCAGACTATGCCCTCAAGGTTATAAAGGGATGCTAACCTCTATCCTCTTGGGAATCAATCCATTGGCTAGATTTAGATAGGCATCACATTGGAAACACATCAGTCCCTTCCTTTTAAGTTACTAAATGGTATCAAATTTCACACACACACACACACACATATATATGTATGTATGTATGTAAGTATGTATGTATGTATGTATGTTCATACATACATACATACATACATATATATATGAGATTATGAAACCTAATGAGTATATACTATATATATTATGAATGTATATATTATATTATTTAGAGATATATGTTATTGAACATTTAGATATACATTATATATAGATGATTTTGATTTAATGTAATGTAGAAAATTTGGTTTTGACAGATTGGGCAAGTCATATCTTGTAATGACTATTGTTACATTTTACTACTATTGAAATTCTCTTCATATCCCATTTGCAAGAAATGCTTTATAGTTTTAGTTTAACTATGAAATCCTCTAGCATATTTCAATTTTAGATAAATGTACAATTTAGGGAATGATTGACTCTGAAATCCTCAATTTAGGATGTTCTAAACTTTGAAGATGGAATTATATAACATTAGCTATGTTCATATGTTTGTCATGTCAGATTGATGCAATCCATGTTCCTATGGCATATGGTTCTAGAATTGGTTTGATGCCATATACAAATGGTCATTTATTTATCTTCAATTTATTTGTATTATATGGCATGGTTTCTACTTCATGTTATGTTGTTTACTTACTCCTTCAAAACACTTCTATGTGATTTTAGATTGATCTCACTCAATTTTAGGGAGGCATAAGAATGATCTCAAATTCAAAACCTCAACTTAAATTTATGAGCAGTTATGAGTAGCCTAGTTCATATTTCATGGAATATTCTAGTCACTATGAGTGATCTAGTTCTCATTTCATACAATATATTGTTATCTGATGGTATTCAAAAGGCATCCACTATGTATTTAGTTTTGAATGATGGATTTGAAACAAAATATGGTTTACTGGTGGAGGATGGTGTCAAGAGCAATAGGAGGATGACTTGTATTGTTACTATTTGAATTGTTGATGACTTGCTTCTAATTCATTTGGGCTACCCTGCTTTACACATGTAGAGTTTGTATAAACACACAATGTACATAAGAATTTATTCCTATGAGTTTGTATTACATCAAAGTTGTAAATAAAAATAAAGAGTGCTCACAAGCTTCTTCTCTATTTCCCTATAAATATTGATCCTCTACATTCAATGACCTTTAATTGATCATCATGGGATGCGATGCCCCAGTCAATGCACAGATTCCTTCAATTTACGTACACAACAAATACATTGTCCCTGAATTATGTTCATTAGAATATACATAATCTCGATTTATACTATTAAGGATCAATGCAATATTTTGAGAGATTATAGATTGAACAAAAAATGTGGCTATTAATTAGCTCAGGTTTTACTATTGTGACTCCTTTCTTTCTTTTATAGGATGTATTGCCACCAAAAGAGATGATTTCTATAGAGAAGCATTTTAAGATGGTAGATCTGATCATATGCTTAGGAACTAGATAACCTCTTAAAATATAGAAGTAATTACACAAGCTATAGTGTGCCTCTTTACTACTTATATTTCAAGAACAATGGAATAGTTGAACTACTTAGAGTTGTAGAAATGTTCCTAAATATATATGAAGTAAAATGTATGTCTATTTTATTAGACTAATAAACTTAAGACTTTAATGCAAAGAATAAATTATAACATGATCAATAGCCACACTATTATGTTCTTTTTGCAATTGTCATAGCTATAGATTTTGTAAATAATCATACCTACTAATTGATTTTGGCAAGGCTCCGCTTCCATCAAAGCATGGCTCTTCACATTTTCCTTAACAAGCCAAGGTTAGTGACAAGAAGATTCAATTTAATAGCCCATCAATTTATATCAATTATAAGAATGGTGCAAAAAACTAAACCTTTATCTCCTTGATATCATTCCCTTGGACAGTACTAAGGGCAGGCTATTGCGAAGGACTAGGGACAACCTTTTATGCAAGGTCAGATGCAAGGTCCATGGAAAAGGAAACATTGTCATGTATATCAGTGGACTATACAGATAAGTACTCTTGTATTTCATTGAGGCTATGCCATGTTGATAATATTAATCCATGTGATATCCACATAACAACAATTAGAATTTCGTATACCCTTCTTGACAAGAAACTTACTTGATGAGTGAAACCATCTATATGGGGCAAACTAGATCAAATGTAAATTTCTAACTTGTGTATGTTGAAAACTAGTAGTCAACGAGATGCCACAAATGTGCTCTATCAAACTGACTCATTATATTATAATAATGAAGAAGAAAAAAGATGGAAATTAGTCAATATCATATTTATACATTTCTACTGTAAAGAAAAAAGCCTATATTAACAATTGACAAAAGTTGTTAGCAGAAGTTGTTTCACTAAAATATATTTTTCTAATACCCAAAATTTTGGTATTTCCCATCTAATTGACATGGGCATTCAATCTATAAGAAAAGAGTAACAAAAATCTTGAGAAATCAAATTGGTTTAAAAACATGTCTTCCAGTACGATCCACCAATTCCAAGTTATTAAAGTCCAATTCACCTAAAATTGAGAGCAAAACTATATCTCCTTACTTAATCTACTCTAAGCTTTTTAAGAAAACATCCACATGAGCCTCAAACACATGTATAAATTTTGTTCTTTCAACCTCTGATATAGAGACATAGTGCAGAGTGCAAAGTGCAGACACCACAAACTATTTATTAATGCCCCATGACATCCCCAAGCATTGCTAGAAGTCTAAATATAGAAAAGAAACAAAGCATGAATTCAGTATCACTTTAGTTAATATAGATTTAAAGGATTAGTTTCAAAGTTTAAAGACCAAATTAAATTTTGAAGATAATTCAACCCTTTTTGCTGAGTTAATTACATTTTCTTGCTTAAAGAGGATCAAATTATGATAGATTCATGTCATTTAGAGGACCTGTCTAGAAGAACTTGGAAATTGATGGTGTATTAAAATTGAAGCTAAAGCAATAGCTAGATTATGGATGCACTCAGTTACCTTAATCTTTAAAAAAATAAAAAGTTGAGCCCTAACAACCTTAATGCCTACAAAAAGTGAATCCTACACTATAAAAGATATAGATGAATCCTTTTGAAAAGAATAATTCTTTTTGTACTTTACTCTGAGGTGAGTTTTAGAATGAGCATATGGATTTATCTCATCTATTCTCTATTCCCTAAAGATCTACTATCTTTCATTTGTTTATCAAAATCACCAAAATTTGATAAACAAATTTGATGTGTAGAAAGAAAGAGTAGAATAACTAAAAACACCATTGATTGACTCACTTTCATGTAGTGTAATATAATGTTTGTAGTAAAACAAAGATGTGTCAATGTAGTTAGTATGGAAAAGAAAATAGGAAGTACCACGTAATCACCCTGGTATCATTTCAGATAAAAACTAAATAGAGATTTAACAAGAAGGATAATATTGTAACTAAAATAATGTGATGAAAGATATTTGGATGTGCCTTGCTTTCAGATATCTACAGTGATCATTTGCAAAATCTAATATGAAATAGTCAAAATTGGAATAGGAAATGCAATTCTAATAACACCTAATTTGCTTGAACATCAACTGCTCATTTTGGGGCCAAAATTGGAATGCAAATACCTATTCCCAATTTTGATTTGGCCTAAGTTTTGGAGGTAACAAAATAACTAACTAAAGAAGTTACACTTTGACCTTGTTCCTTATGACTCTTAAAATTAGTTGTCTTCTACATATTCTAAGCATTTTTTAACTCTCATGATGCTTGTTGTAGTAACTGTAATACCCCAAAATTGGCACATTTCCACATTAACCAATTCTAGTCTATTGAATTTTTCCTAAGTCCTATTTTACTACTCAATTCTAATTCTGATAATCTCTACTTGACCTAAATGTCAAATGCAGAAAATCATTAGTCTATATTAATCACTTAGTTTAATTAATTCTTGAATATTCATTAATTGGCTAAATTAACCTTTTAATTAAATTAATTAAATTATAAGTGTTCATACTTTAATTAAATTAAATTCACCCATTTAGCTAATGTATAAAAGAATTAAATATATTTGATTTAATAAGATACTTCCTCCATTTAATTATTGAATTTAATAATTCAATTAATTAAATTTATCCATTTATGAGGTCATATTCTATTTTACTAAATTAAATATTCTCTCCAAATCTTCTATTCGATTTAGAAATGGAAACTTTGGGTGAAATAAAACCAGAAAAGGAATTAAATTAGTTAACTCCTTTTATCACTCAAAGCCAACCAGTTAACTCCCTTTTCATGAGGAAGTTTCCATTTTGAATGAGTCTCCTCTTCAATCTTGATCATCCATTCTGATTAATCTCAATTGTTGATCACCTCTTGGATTCTATTTAAGAAGCTCTGCACTCCTCATTACAAAGGTTGAAAATTGAAATTCTGCGTCGAACTTATGCTAAAATATGTACTCATTTTCTCTTGCATTCTTAGCTTAATATTCTTGCATATCAATTTCATACTAGTTTATTAAGCATTCATTTAGCATAATATGTTTCTTCATTTCTTAGCTTAACAATGCATTCTCATCTAGATTAATCTTGCATATCTTATATAGCTTAAAATCCTTCATTATAGAGGTCTGGTTGCTCGCTTCTTGTTATGAGAGCAAAGGAAAAATCCTTCTAGTTAGAAGGCAATAGATCTCACTGTTGGATTTACTCAGGTGAAAAATTATATATTAATTCTAGGATGATCGTTTGGATAATGACCATGTTGAAGTGTATGTGAGGATTTGAGGCCCACATTTCACATATATAGGGGTAGTGATGTGGGAAGGGTTAAGGGGGCTGGGAGTTATCTTTTTCACCAAAGAAATCTCTTCTTTCTCATAGGTTTGACATTGTTGTCAGAAGAGTTAGAGGTAGAATCCTACTTGGGTGGGGGACTTGAATTTTTGTGCTCTGTGAACCCTTCCTAGTATATGAATCTAACTCTATGAGGCTAATTTTGACCTCAAGGTCAATTTTGACTTTTGGGCTAGGGGTTTTCTTAAACTTCTTGTGGTTAGGTCTAGGACATGGGTCCAAGGAGACTTGAGGAGTTATCAAAGCTAGAGGGTTAACCAAAAGAGGTGGGTTTTGGGCTAGGAGTTGGGTATGCAATTTTTTCATAAGTCCCTAGTATATTAAATAGAAAGTTTTATCCTCCTCATGTTTCCTTCTTGCCTTGAAAATATAATCTTCCAAGGAGTGCAATAACATATATGGGAAGGAAATGTGGTCAAGATTCCTAAAGTGACTCAAAATAAGGAAGTGGTAGTAATAGATTACCTGAAAGGAGTCCTCTAGGGAGATATATCGCATGATCACATAGCAGATGGCATTCCAAGGCTTAGGGAGGGCTTCCTATGAAAACCCTTCATGCATTCACATAATTTCTTCCTTGAGTTTAAAAGAATTCTAGAAATTGGCTTCATCATTGACCTTACCTTTTCTCTACCATTTCTTTCCTTCCATAGTAAAATCTCTGACCCTCACTATGGTTTCTTTAGATATTTCAAATTCAATTCAATTGACAATTACCTTCCTATCCTTCCAAGTCTAGAAGAACTACATTGAGAAAATATCATCATGCTTCCCCATACCCTCCATATACAATAAGAGGTCACCCTCTTGCAAGTATACCATCACCACCTCACTATAATAGATTCCTTCCTGCACATCCAATAGTTCAATATGATCACTAAAACCCATGCCTTAGCCAAGTTTGACAACCAATTCTTCAGAAGACATAGCCTTTTTGTAGATATGGTAGTTACCGAATATAAAATGAAAGCCTCCATGATAAAAATGAAAAGGATTTGCATACTCATTATAACTCTATAATTTTTCTCAAAAAACAAAAATCCAACCACCACAACATGTGCAAGTGATCTCTTTCTATCCGTAAATGGTTGACTTCAGCTGTGATTTGTGTGAGGATTCTACAACTTGTCATTTTGATTATTTGTATGCTCTCTATATCTCTCTAAATCACCCCTTTATTTCCTTTTATGGTAGTAATCAATACTCAAGGTAGTCAAAACATTAATGAATATCATCATACAATATTTCCAAACAAACCCTTTATGAAGCACCTTGTCCTCATGCCCATGTGGAAAAATGGAAACTTGCCACCTATTTTAATTATTCATGTGGTATTATTGAAAGTATGATCCTTTTCCTTCACCACTTGCATTGATGATGGCAATAATTTGACATCCTCCCATTCCACTAATCTCATGACACCATTGCTAAATTTGGCCAGCTCATCTACCACTCCATTCCCTTCCTGATATATGTTTTCCGCATGGATCTCATGGTAATCTATCATCAACCTTCAAATTTCATTGATTATGATTTTAATTAATGAATTTCTCTAGCCCTCTCCCTTCATAGCCTTAATGATAAGCATAGAGTCCTCCTCAATGGCCAACTTATTGATTCCTTGGGCTCTTGTAATTCTCAACCCCTATAGGAGTGCCAAGGATTTAGCTCCATTGCGAAAGCCTCCTTCAGAGTTTCTAGAATGGGTGACCACCATATTTTCATGCTGTTATAAAGCACACCCCTTGTTGTGATGCTCTAAATCATGGTTAAGCCATTGAAGTTTAGTTTAAACCAAGATAGAGGGGGTGGGTGCCACATTGTCTTGTTCCTTTCCAAGACTATTTATTTATAAAATTGTTCAATGGTTGGGTCAACATTCCAAGCTGAGGCCCATTACATATATAGACCACTTGAGGGGTTTGAGGGGAGCTTCCAATGCCATATCTTATTTCATTATTTTTTAAGTCTTATAATCTTTTGGGCCACCCCCAAATTGGTAGTCACTTGTTCCCTAAATTTCCTATTGTTCCTTTCCTTCCAGATTTTTCAAGTGACACAAGGGGGGATAATCAAACACAATTTTTTGAGATATGAGTGAGAAGTCAAAAATTTCCAATGAAAAAACTACTTCAATCCACTTTTTATACACCACTAGACCTCCCATAGTGAAATAACTTCACGCCACACAACCATAGAAAAAGGATAGTGGATAAGTAGGTGTGGAATACACTTAGCATCTTGGAGACATAAAATATAATAGTTAGTGAGTTGACACACTCTGCACTGGAGGTTATCAATAGTAAGGATTGATCCATGCAAAGGTATCCACCAAAAGATGTTTACCTTTGGTAGGATCCAAAGGTACTAGGCTCTTCTCCAATCATCTCGAGCCACCTCCCCCCTACATACATAAAAGGTAAGAAGATTTAACTATAAACTCCCCTGATGGTGTGAGTTTCCACACCAAGCAGTCCTCAACTAGATCAAGGGGGATCCTATAGGTATGGAGAAGGTTTTGAAACTCTTTGGCAAGGCCCACCTCCATAGCCTGAAGGTTCTAGAAAGTAACCCATTGTCTATCCGGGGTGATGAAGTTTTGAATCTGATGACCATATTATCTAGTACACCTCTCACGCAGTAGTATGAATTTAGTATGCATGAGTGGGTTATCATGAAACCTTTGATCCTCCTACAAGTCAATGGAATTAACATTCCCCATAATCCAGTGAAACTCCTTTTTTAGGATCTTTCTAGTTTTAACCAAATTGTTCTAGATCTTGAAGCCTTGGGCGAGAACCTGTGCCCAAGGGAATTTTTGGGGAGACATATTTAACCTTGAAAATGTTACACTATCTGCCCTAGGAGGTCATCAAATTCCAACCAATTTTAGTTAACATGACCTTATTCAAGTTTTCTATTCCTCTTAAATTTAGACCTCCAAGAGCTTTTGGTCGACAGACTTCCCCCAGCTAACCAAATTAATTCTTGACTTCTTTTCAATGCTGAACCATAGAAAGTTCTGCTAGATTTTATCAATAATGTCTCTGAACCTACACAAAATTTTGAAAATGGAGAGGAAGTACATCGAGATGCCCCACAGGGACACTAAGAGGAATTGGAGTTTCCCAACATTACTCAAGATTTTCCCTTTGCAACCCAACAACCTTTTTTGGAAGTGTTCAACCAAACCACTCCAAAATCATTTGGGGACTTCCTTTATTGTAAGTGGTAGACCTAGCTAAGTATTGAGGAGAGATGCCTCCTAGTAGCCATGAATGTCTATCACCATTTCCTCCAAATTGGTAATGGTGTTAAAGAAAAGGACTATTCTTTTCTAGTAATGTATGCACTGACTAGATACCAACTCATATTGATTTAGGGTGTCATTCTATTCTTTGGCTTCATGGATGGAGGAGATGCTAAATAAGAAGGTATCATCCATGAACTACTATATCATTTTTGGGGGGCTCTAGGAGGTAGGTTTAATGCCCTTGATTTTGTTAGAGTTAGTTAAAGAAACTAAATTTCAACTTAAAACTTCTGCTACAATAATAAAATGATAGGGAGATAGGGGTTCACCTTGGCAAACACCTTGGGAGGAAGAAAAGAAATTTGCAAGGGCTCTAGTACTAATCACCAAGAAATTAATAGAGGTGATAGGATTAATTATAATACTATTAACCTTCTGATTAAAACAAAGTTTGGCCAGAATAACAAAGAGGAATTCATGCATGAACTTATCATAAGCTTTGGAAATATCTAGTTTAAGTTCCATAGCTAGTTTCTTAGACCTTTCCATAGAGTTTATTACCTCATCAGTGGTTATAACCGCATCAAGAATCTACCTCCTAGGCACAAAGCCATTTTGAAAGGGGGCAATGAATTTTTCCAAGAGGGGCTTGATGTGATTCATCATAACCTTAGCAAGAACCTCATAAATAGTGTTACATAAGCTAATGGGTCTAAAGTCTTCTAGTCTCTAAGGGTCCTCCATCTTAGGAATGAGAACAATGAAGGTCTGGTTAAGTTCCTTCATAAGCTTTCCCATCCTAAAAAATTCACAAGAAGCATGGATAAGGTTGTACTTGGCAATGTCCTAGAATTCCTCGAAGAAAGTAGGAGGAAATCCATTGGGACTAAGGGCTTTATATTGGTCCATACTGAAAACATCCATACTGACTTCCTCTTCTATGGCCTTGCACATCATCTTCTTATTCATTTGATCTTTTATCACCAGTTGAAATGACCTCAAGATATCACTTTGGATGTTTCTATTAACCTAGGCTTCTAGGGGGTTGTACATTTCTTGGAAATAGGAATTGACTTTATCCTCTATCTATTCCATTTAGTGACCTTGTGGTCAATATCATCCATCAGACTATTGATAATGTTTCTCTTTTTTCTTCTTGAGGCAATTCTATGGAAAAATTGTTGTGTTTTTGTCTCCCTCCTTCAACCATTCAATCTGAGATCTCTGTTTCTAGTAGACTTCCTCCCTATTTAGGAGGGTTTTCCATTCATCCCTACACTTCCTCTCCTCCTACTATTGCTTGATCTACATGTTTCTTTGCATAAGTTGCATTTGGAGAACTTCTGGATTTTTTTTGGTAACCTTTTTTCCTTTGGAAACAATCCCAAACAAGGATTTGGTCAAAGCTCCCACCTCCTTTTTTACACTAGCTAGTTTCCTAGAAATTCAAAACATGGCCATACCTTCCACTAGTTCCTTCCACCATTGAGCACTACAGTCTCTAAAATCAACATGTGAGTGCCACAATGTGGAATCTCGATAGGGTTGTGGTGTGGATATTTTTTGTAGCACCCATTTTGTTGCCACAAATTTCAATACCCAATCTAGTAGCTACATTGCTTTTAATTTCTATGCCCCCAACACTCGTAATGGTAGGCATGTTGTTTGGAATGAGGGTGCCATTGTGGCTAATTCCATGAGACAAGGTAAAAAAATTTGTATGGGATATTTCAACACCCCATTGTACCCTTTGGAGAAATTGGGGGGATTGGAGGATTTTTTAGAAAGCATGTAGGACTTGGAGGATTTTTGGAGAAGAAATGATCAGATTGATATTGATCTCTAGGGTTCTTCTTTTATTGGTCTAATAATAGATTGGGGAAAAACTTGATTGAAGTTAGGCTTGACAAGGCTCTAATCTCCTTTGGATGGGACATTATCCAACACACCTCCCTTATGGTGTATCCAAGGACCATCTTGGATCATTTGATGTTGCTTCTCTCTTGGACACAAAAGGAAACTTAGGCTTTGTTGACGAAAAATATTTGACATAGTACCCCGCAAATGGACTGAACCACTACAACTTGTGGTAGATTAGAAACATTTGTGGGAGAGAATTGTCCCCACGTTAAGGGTGAATTCAAATGACCCTCTTATATATATATATATATATATATATATATATATATATATATATATATATATATATATATATATATATATAAAATTAATTAGAGAAAGTTAACACTCGAAGTGTGAAAATATTAATTTGACAATGCTAAGAAAAGTCAAATAAATTTGTTTACTCTTGTGAAGAGAGAAAATAAAATAGCCTATGTATTATAATTCATTACTTTGAGTTTTATATGGAAATATTCAAAATAGTCTAATTTAAAAGTAATTAAAGTAATTAAGTTTTTATAAATAATATATACTAGTTTAATTTTAATTTTTTTTTAATGTGATCAATATAATTATTTTAAGAATAGTGATTTTTAAAGAATAATTGCATGGAGTATTTGTAAGCCTTTACCTTCATAATCAAGAATAAGAAGGAACAGTGTAACAAAGTTGCAGATGCACTAAGCAGGAGGATTATGACAATCCAAGAGGTTGAGCCTCAAAGTAATGGAATAGATAGTTTTTAGAAACTCTACAAAGAAGATGAGGACTTTGCTGAATCCTACAAGGTATGCATTGATTTTGAGAATCATTTTCATAGAAAATTTTCAAAATATACCTTGCAAAATGGCTTTTTATTCAAAGGTAATCAGTTGTGTGTATCAAGGGGTTCCATGAGAGAGAACTTAATATAGGAGAAGCATAATTGTAGGCTAAGTGGTCATTTTGGTATCAAAAAAAAAATAGAACTAGTGCAAAGGTTCTACTATTGACAAAAACTAGAAAGGGATGTAACCAAGTATGTGGAGCAGTGCATGGTGTGTATGAAAGCCAAAAAAAGGAATCAACAATGTAGGTTTATATCAGCCTTTACCAATTCCAAATAGGCCATGGGATTGTGTAAGTATGGACTTTGTTGTAGGTTTGCCAAAAATGAAGAAAGCATTGTTGGAAATGATTGAAATGATCATGAATGAAGATAATGGAATTGGTAAAGAATGTTTTCAATCATTATTTTTTCATTGATGTCAAACTTGGCACTTGTAGGAATAACAATTACTTAAGTGATCCAAATACTATCAATTGGTTGATTGTCAAGGAGGTGGCAATCAATAAGATGTAATTAGAGTACCTAGAGAAAGGTTGAAGTTATGATGTTGTAATAAAGTATAAGGATTAGCTAAGCCATTGATGAAATAGTGTATTGATGACATACTCTAAGAGGTTGGACACACTAAGACACATCAAAGATGTAAGGTTTAACTAAGTCATTTGTAAAGCCTAACTAAGTTCACTGGAGAGAGCCAAGCAAGCTAGTTAGAGCCGAACAAATTCTCAGTTGAAGCCGAGAAAGTTCAACTTTAGTGTGTGCCAAGTGATCTACAAGTGCCAAGTGAAGATCAAGCGTCGAGTGATCTTCAAGTGTCGAGAATCCTTCAGGTGCTGAGTGAAGATCAAGTATCAAGTGACTTCGAGTGTTGAGCATGATATAGGAGCTGAGTGATATTCAGGTGCTGAGTAACATAGAATTGGTCAGGTGCTGGGCATCAAAAAAAGGTAATGGATGCCGAGAAAATTTCTTTAGGTGCCGATCATTAGTAAACCAATGATGCTAAGTTGCTGCATTATTTGTTAAGTCAAAGATTCACCAGACCAGTAGTGATAAGTTTGTTACATCAAATTTTATGAATTAGTTGGATGATAAGGATGATGAGTAGATGTCACAGAATTTTAGGTAAACTGTGCAAACCAATTCAAGGTAAATGCTAATGGATTTATCATGAAGTTTCTAGAAGAAGCAATTTGGAGGGAAAACAATACCATTTTCTCAAGATCAAATCAAGATTTCAGTAGGAAATGAAGAACATAACTTCTTTATAAGGAGTTACAAATTAGAGATCAAGTGCGCATGTATGAGAAGGAGTTGGTCATAAGTATGGTTGTGCAAAGAAGCCAAGACATGTAATTACAGAGCATCAAGACTTTGAGTTAATCAAGTGATCATGGATTGCATTGGCATAATGAGTGGAAGAACTCAAGGAGATAGATCTTGAAGGGTGAACAAGCTATCAGCATTGTAAGGAAGGAAAGCCAAGCAAAGAAAAGAATTGAAGAGTGATCTGAAATCTACAAGGTTAGAGTTGCAATGTGTACCAAGTCAAAACCCTTCTAATACTCTCTTACCATTGTATTAGATATTGAAATCCTAAATTGCTAGGTTAGCTTAATAGCTAGGTGGATAAGCCTCAGGAAAAGGATAAAGAGATCCCTAGGATAAGGATAAAGAGATCCTTAGGAGAAGAATAAAGAGATCCTTATGAGGAGGATAGGAGATCCTTAGAAAGGGATGAAAGATTCTTTTGAGAAGGTGATCGTAAATCCTATGGACTTGGGTCAGCCTAATAGCTCTATGTAAATCCTTTAATAGGGTGGCATTCCAAGTTGAATGTTCTTAAGTCCTCTAACAGGGCACACCCCTAACAGGGTGTAAAAATCCTCTAACAGGGTCATATTTAATAGGGTAGGCCTTTAATAGGACATACCATCAAAAGTGGTTGAAATCAATTGCACAATTATTTTGTGGGTATCATCCCCACCCCAGTTTTACCTTCTTATTCCTAGAGGATTTCTGAGTCATTAAAATCCTTAGTGTTATGGTGTGATGCATGTTATCTTTCATGGTTGTTTAATATTTAATTGCATGCATGATAATTTCAGTTATGTACCATTAAGGATTAGAAGAAAAAGTTTTATTGGACATTATTGAACCTTGAATAACTGATTCACCCTCCCCCCCCACTCCCCCCTCACAATTATTCTAAAGAATTCTAACAATTGGTATCAGAGCCCACTGCTAATTTGTTTCAAGGTACTAGCAAAAAAAAGATCAAGATGTCTGAGAGAGAAGTTCCCAAGCTAAATAAGGACAACTTTGCTGCATGGCAAAGTCTGATGAAGCTACACCTCCGATCAATAGGTGACTATGCACAAACTTCAATCACAGTTGATCATGTAGACCCCATAGGACCTCTCACTACAGATGACATGAGCAAGAAGAAGGAGCACAATCAAGTGATGTTAGATATTGCCTCAGCACTAAGATATGCTAAGTATGATGACATCAAAGAATGTGATACTGCACATCAAATATGGGAAACATTATCAAGAATCTATGGAGGAGATAACAATGTCAAGAGAGCCAAAAAAGAGAGCATAAGAGGAAAGTTTGATGACCTAAAAATGGAAGAAGGAGAGAATGCTACTCAATATGGTGCAAGGATGAAGGAAGTAGTAAGTGCCATAAGAAGCCTAGGAGGACAGTTAGTAGAAGAAATAGTATGTAGCAAATGCTTGAGAACTTTTCTTCCTATCTATGCTAGAAGAGTATCAGCCATCCAGGAGCTAAGGTGTGTACCAGGCAATGCATTGTCATTTGAAGGAATAATTGGAAGACTCACTGCTGTTGAGCTGTCCAACTTTGATAACTACAAGCCAGAAAACTTTGAATCTGCATTCAAAGCTAGGATGAGAATAAGAGACAATAAGGAGGTGCAAACAAAGAAAAAGAGTGGAAAAGGAAAGTATGTATCCAGTTACAAAAATGCTGATGAAGATGATGTGGACCAATTAGAGGCATTACTAGCAAGAAGATTTCACAGAGAAAGAGGCAAATTCGAAGTTAAGCTGCCAATCATTTGTTTCAATTGTAATGAAGTTAGTCACATTGCAACCAGATGCACACAAAAGAAATATTACAAGGATGGAAGCAACTTCAAGAACAAGAAAGTGGACAACAAGGACTATAGAGGTAAAGGAAAAAGATGCTACATTGTTGAAGAAGACTCTGAGAAGAATGATGATGAAGTAGTCTATGTGGCTATGAAAGATGAACCAGATGAAGATGAAGCAACTACCCTGGTAACCTACATGAACAAGAATGACAAATGGATCATAGATAGGGGATGCTTTCATCACATGACTAGAGATAAAAGTAAGTTCATTTTCTTTACTTAATATGAAAGAAATAGTGTTATATTTTGTAACAATGCACAATATCAGATCAAAGGGAAAGGTAGTATCAAGCTTACTGAAAGGATATAATGTGATAATGCATACTATGTTGAAGGCCTAAATTATAACCTGTTAAGTGTCTCATAGTTAGGCAACATAGGATACAAGGTTGAATTTGGAAATGGAATTGCCAAGATCTATGATTCTCAAGGAAGTCTAATAGGAAAAGGTGATTAGGCTAGGAGTAATTTGTTCTACCTAGACATGGAAGATGCTTCTTGCCTCATTGTTCAAACTGATGATGTATGGTTATGGCACAAGAGGCTATGTCATGTAAATTTTGACAATCTAATAAGCATTAGCAAAATGAAGAAAGTCAGAGGTCTACCAAAGTTGAAAAAACCTGATAACACCATGTGCAAACAATGCCAACTAGGGAAGATGACCAAGTCAACTTTCAAAAGAAATACGTATACTTCTAATGAACTATTAGAGCTAGTTCATACTGACTTGTGTGGTCCTATTGAAGTGCAAAGCTACAAAGGTGACAGATACATAATGCTATTTGTAGATGACTATTCAAGGATGATGATAGTCATGTTCCTAAAACTAAAATCATATGCATTTCAAATTTTCAAATGGTACTTGGCCAAAGTAGAGAAAGAGACTGGGAAGAGCCTAAAATGTCTTAGATCTGATAGAGGAGGTGAATTCACATCAAGAGAATTTGAATATTTTTGCAATGAAAGAGGAATCAAAAGGTAGACATTAGCACCTAGGACTCCACCTTAGAATGGTATGTTAGAGAGAAGGAATGGACCAGTTATTGAATGTGCCAAGACCTTGATGATGGAGAAAAATGTTGCACTCAAGTACTGGAGAGAAGCTATAAGTACTGCAGTCTACACACTCAACAGAGTTCAAGTCAAGAAAGGTACTAATGCAACACCTTTTGAATTATGGTATGGGCATTCTTCCAATGTAAAACATTTCAAAATATTTGGATGCAAATGCTATATATATAAAGAGTCTAAAAATGGAAATTTTGATGTAAAGAGTGAGGAAGGCACATTTCTTGGTTATTCTACTAGAAGCAAAGCTTATAAGTGCTTGAATGTTAACACTAACCAAGTAGTAGAAAGCACAAATGTGAAATTTGATGAGCTTGCAGAAGTTCAAAGTGTTGAGAACACCAAGAAAGTAGAAGAATACCAAAAATTTGTATACTTTTATGAAGGTATACCTAATAATGGTGAAGTTGCAACTTAGAATGACAATCAACAACAAAATCTAGCATCTGCTGAGTCATAGACAGTGAATGTCGAACAACAGCCACATTCAGAAGCCAAGATGCAAAATACAAAAAATGTTCATTCAGATTCTGAGAATAGAGAACATGAAGAAAATGAACAAATACTTGATGAAAATATGCATGAGAGTTCAGATTCTAAAAGAGACAATATGCAAACAAGGAAAGAACCAGCATTGGCAAAGTATGTAAGAAGAAATCATCCTTCAGATCAAATTATTGGAAACAAAGAGGCAGGACCAATGACAAGGAATAGACTCAGAATTGAAACATGTCTGCTCAGCAAAATAGAACCAAAAATAGTAAGTGAATCTATAAAAGATGATGACTGGTACAATGCTATGAAAGAAGAATTAGAAAAAAATGAGATGAACAAGACATGGACCTTAGTCTCAAGATTAGTTGATAAGAATGTGATTGGAACAAAGTGGGTGTTCAAAAACAAGTTAGATGAGAATGGTGAAATCACAAGGAACAAGGTAAGACTAGTCTGTAAAGGGTATGCACAAGAAGAAGGACTAGACTATGGAGAAACTTTTGCTCTAGTTGCCAGAATGGAAGGAGTAAGGACCTTACTGGCATATGCAACCTTCAACAGATTTAAAGTCTATCAAATGGATGTTAAGTTAGCATTTTTGAATGGTATACTTGAAGAACAAGTCTACATAGAGAAACCAGAAGGTTTTGTTGATGAAAATAAAAAAAATAAAGTATGAAGTTTGCATAAGGCTCTATATGGATTCAAGCAAGCCCCTAGAGAGGATTTGAAAGAACTGATGATAAAAAAAACATGTACATCAAATCAGAAGAAGGTAAGGATATCATTTTATTTGAAATCTTTGTGGATGATATAGTTTTTGGAGGAAAGGAAGAACTTTGCAAAAGTTTTTCTGACAAAATGAAACATGAGTTTGAGATGTCAATGTTTGGAGAAATCAAGTTCTTTGTAGGATTGCAAGTACATCAACTAAAACATGGCATATTTTTGACACAATCAAAATACATCAAGGAGATAGTCAAGAAGTTTGGATTGGAAGACTCCACACCAGTTAGCACACCAATGGAAATAGGACATAAGTTATCTAAAAATGATGAATCAGCTGAAGTCAATCAAACAATGTACAGATCTATGATTGGAAAACTACAGTATGTTGTACATAGCAAACCAGACATAGCACTAGCAATTGGAATAGTGGCTAGATTCTCTGCTACTCCTAGAGAAAATCATCTCATGGTAGTAAAGAGGATAATGACATATCTCAAAGGAACTGATGATTTTAGCCTATATTACAAAAAGAATGAGAAGTTTGAGCTCAATGCATACATAGATGCAGATTGGGAGGCAACAGTGATGACAGGAAAAGCACAAGTGGAGGAGCATTATATTCTTAGGTAAAAGGCTAGTTACTTGGACTAGCAAGAAAAAAACATGCACATCTCTGTCCACTATAGAAGCAAAATATGTGGTAGCATCAGTCAATTGCACAAACATTGTGTGGCTCAAACATCTATTGAAAGGAATGAAAGAAGAGGTAACCAAACCTGCAATATTGTATTGTGATAATACAAGTGTTATAAACATATCCAAGAACCTAGTAATTCATGGAAAAACCAAGCATATCACAATCAAGTATCACTATGTCAGAGAATTAGTGGAAGACAAACAAGTGAAGATAGAGTACATTCACACAAAGGAACAAACTACAGATATCTTCACCAAATCATTTCCCAAGGATGCTTATGAATATCTTAGAGGAAATTTGGGGGTAATACCCCTAACTCAAGCAATCTAAAGAAACAAAGAAGCTACCCTGCATCAATAGGAACAAATCATTGAAATATCAGAAGAGTGATGCAGAGGATATCAACAGGAACATAAATTTTAGATTAGTCACAAGCACAGTGACAGAGGGAGAAAACATGAGATGCAAAGCTTATATTTAGCATGTTGAAGATGCTACATCTTTGGCATTTATGTCAAAGAGGGAGATATATGAAAAACTGATCAATACAAAGTAAGAGGGAGATATATATAGGAGAGATGTATATGAAAGAGGTAGATTCAGAAGAGATAAGAATCAACAAGCAGCTATGAAGGATCAAGAATACATAGTAAGAATGCAGTAGTCCAGAGGGAGAAGTAGAACCAAGCATTTAGTTTGTATCATAAAAAAAGGTAGTTATATACCAAACATAAAACTTATATAATTTTGGTGGTAACTAAGTTGATCAGCTTAATCAATTGATTAGTTTGGTTTTCCATCAATGCTAGAGGGAGATTTGAAATGATCATGAATGAAGAATAATGGAACTGGTAAAGAATGTTTTCAATCATTGTTTTGTCATTGATGTCAAACTTGTTACTTGTAGGAATGACAATTGCTTAAGTGATCCAAATACTCTCAATTGGTTGATTGTCAAGGAGGTGGCAATCAATAAGATGTAACTAGAGTACCTAGAGAAAGGTTGAAGTTATGATGTTGTAATGAAGTATAAGGATCATCTAAGCCATTGATAAAATAGTGTATTAATGACATACTCTAAGAGGTTAGACACACTAAGACACATCAAAGATGTAAGGTTTAACTAAGTCATTTGTAAAGCCTAACTAAGTTCATTGGAGAGAGCCAAGCAAGCTAGTTAGAGCTAAATAGAATCTCAGTTAAAGTTGAACAAGTTCAACTTTAGTGTGTGTTGAATGATCTTTAGGTGCCGATTGAAGATCAAGTGTCGAGTGATCTTCAAGTGTCGAGTGAAGATCAAGTGCCAAGTGACTTCAGCTATTGAGCATGATACAGGAGCTGAGTGATATTCAAGTGCTGAGTAACATAGAATTGGTTAGGTGTTGGGCATTAGAAAAAGGTAATGGATGCCGAGAAAATTGCTTCAGGTGTCGAGCATTAGTAAACCAATGATGCCGAGTTGCTGCATTATTTGTTAAGTCAAAGATTCACCAAATCAGTAACGATAAGTTTGTTACATCAAATTTTGTGAATTAGTTGGATGATAAGGATGATGAGTAGATGTCACAAAATTTTAGGTAAACCATGCAAGCCAATTTAAGGTGAATGGTAATGGATTTATCATGAAGTTTCTAGAAGAAGCAATTTGGAGGGAAAACAATACCATTTTCTCAAGATCAAATCAAGATTTGAGTAGGAAATGAAGAACAGAACTTCTTTATAAGGAGTTATAGGTCAAAGATCAAGTGTACATGTATGAGAGGGATTTGGTCATAAGTATGATTGTGTAAAGAAGCCAAGAGGTGTAAGTATATAGCATCAAGACTCTGAGTTCATCAAGTGATCATGGAGTGCATTGGCATAATGAGTGGAAGAACTCAAGGAGACAGATCTTGAAGGGTGAACAAGCTGTCAGCATTGCAAGGAAGGAAAGGCAACCAAAGAAAAGAACTAAAGAGTGATCTAAAATCTACAAGGTTAGAGTTGCAATTTGTACTAGGTGTAAACCCTTCTAATACTCTCTTACCATTTTATTAGATATTGAAATCCTAAATTGCTAGGTTACCTTAACATCTAGGTGGATAAGCCTTAGGAAAAGGATAAATAAATCCCCAAGAGAAAGATAAAGAGATCCTCAGGAGAAGGATAAAGAGATCCTTAGGAGGAGGATAAGAGATCCTTAGAGAGGGATGAAAGATTATTTTGAGAAGGTGACTATAAATCCCATGGAATTGGGTGAGCCTAACAGCTCTATGTAAATCCTTTAACAAGGTGACATTCCAAGTTGAATTTTCTTAAGTCCTCTAATAGGGCACGCTCCTAAAAAGGTGTAAAAATCTTTTAACAGGGTCACATTTAACAATGTGTTGTAGCCTTTAATAGGGCAGACCATCAGAAGTGGTTGAAATCAATTGTGCATTTATTTTGTGGGTATCATCCCTACCCCATTTTTACCTTCTTATTCCTGGAGGGTTTTTGGGTCATCAAAATCCTTAGTGTTATGGTGTGATGCATGTTATCTTTCATGGTTGTTTAATGTTTAATTGTATGCATGATAATTTCAGTTATGTGCCATTAAAGATTAGAAGAAAAAGTTTAATTGGACATTATTGGACCTTGAATAACTGATTTACACCTCCTCCCCCCGCCCCCCCCCAGTTATTCTAAAGAATTCTAACAATTGTATGATAACATTTATGTTGTTGTTGATAGATTCAACAAAATGGGGCATTTCATTCCATGTAGGAAAACTAATGATGCTAGTCACATTGCCCACTTATTTTTCAAGGAGGTTGTATGGATTCATGGACTCCTATATCAGATAGGGATCTTAAATTTATGAGTTAGCTTTGGAAAACATTATGGAAAAGGCTTGGTACAAACATGTCATATGGTTCAGCTTTCCATCCCCAAACTGATGGTCAAAATAAAGTGGTTAATAGGACCATCGGAAACTTTCTAATGTGACTAACTAGGGAAGATGGTCAAATTTGAATGTTATAATTTCACAAGTAGAGTATGCCTATAATGATAGCAAGAATAGGACCACTGGAAAGAGTCCTTTTGAGATAGTTTATGGAATGCATCCAAGGGGTGTATGTGAATTGAGATATCTTGGTGATATGGATCAGAGAAGTGGACAAGTTGAAGACTTTGTTCAAACTATGAAGGAGATTCAAGAGCAAGTCAAGAAGACCATTCAAGATAACACTCAAAAACTCAAGGCCCAAGAGGATGGAAAGAGGGAAAATGTTTAGTTTTCTATTGGGAACTAAGTAATGGTCCATTTGAATAAAACAAGGCTTCAAAAAGGTGTTCCTACCAAGCTATATATCAAGAGAGTAGGCCCTTGTAAAATCTATGCAAAGTATGGTGAAAATGCCTATAAGGTAGATTTACCTTCAGATTTAGGCATATCCTCCATTATCAATGTGCAAGACTTGGTGTCATATAGAGATACCTTACCTCATATTAGTGCAAATGTTCATGCTGACCTTGAACTTGTTGCAACACCTAATATTAGCAAGTTGGAAGCAGAGAAAGTGTTAGACTCAAGGGTGAAGAAGTCTACAAGGCACAAGGTATATATGGAACATCTCATTTAATGGAAGGGAAAGCCAACATCAGAGGCTACTTGGGTTTTTTAAATAGAGTTCAACAAGGTTGGAATACCCTTAGACATGTTTCCATCAGTGGGACTTAGTTTTTTTTTAATGCAGGGAGTATGGTGCAAGAGCACCTAGGTAGGCTAAAGGGTAGCCTAGGGCTTCTCTAGTGTTTTTGGCTTGTAGTGATGCTAGACACATCACTAGAGTAATAAAATGATCAACTTGGTCCTAAGGTGAGGTTAGATAGGTTAGAAGAGCCCCACAATATTGCTCCTAATTCCTCATTTGGCTCAATAGAGAATTTTTTGTTTTGAGGGTCAAATAGGGTAATCAAGTGTTTTAAACTCCTTATTACGTGTCTTTGATCCATATTAGGCCTTTTGAAAATTTTTGTGGCAAGTAGAGCAAGTTTGGGTAGAAATTTTGTAAAATTGCAAAAATTGCTCATTTCTTGCAAAGTTGTCATTGACAACTTTTGCAACTTTTATGCAAAAGGAGAAAATTATTCGTGAAAGCCCTTCAACTACTTAAAGTAGTTGTAAACATACATTCTAAGCCTATAGAAGGTTGAACTCAACCTTTTCAAGCAGATGGAAGAAGGAGAAATGATAATGTACAGATTGTAATCAACATTTTATTTATTATAGTAGTTTCTTGCTTTGAATTTTTTTTCATGCTTTGTATGGATCAGAATTAGGGTTTTCTAAGTTGGAATTTTTAGTGGTGGTTGTCCTTACCATTTTTCTCTATTTTTTGTGTTTTGAAATAGAATTTTGTATGTTTAGATAAATTATTTTGTAAGTTAGCATGTTGTTGTTCTGAACTGGGCAACCAACACAAAATGGAGTCTTAGGGCCATTTCCCACCATATAAAATGTAAAACCTCTTGGGATTTGGAACTATAATCCTTGTAAATTATATAAAAAAAAGGAGAACCCATGGGAAGCACATAAAACATTTTTAGTCTGATGCCCTTGGCAAGAAAACCATTTTGGTTATGGATCACAAATTTGAAAAAGAGAATTTGGAGTGGATTAAAAGGTCTGATTCTTCAATCAAAGAATGTGGTGAGTAAGTAAATGTTGAGGGTTAATTACAATGCAAAGGAGGAGTCTTGGTAAGTATTTTTAGGAGGTTTAAACTCCAAACATCACCAAAATTCTTAAAACCCTCAAATTAAGTCTAAAATTGTGCTTGGGCTATACTAACAAGTTGGGGGCTTAAGAGTTAAAAAATCTTCTAGTATTCTAAAAAGGATATCCAGAAAGGTGATTTTTTTTGGCTATTGTTAAGGGCTTTTTCAAATTATCTCAGTTCCAGTGCATTTGGAGGGCTAATTCTTATAGCCTTTTTCCAAGCAACTAAGTACAAATTGACCTGTGGATTATAATTTGAATAGGGTTTTTCATTTTTTTTGGGTGTATTATTGGATGAGTAACCTAAGGCATGCCTAGGTATTCATTTGACCAAATAAAAAGGTCCAAGGAGCATTGGGGTTAATTTTTTGATTGTGGAAGTTTAAGCAATCTTGTACTAACCTGTTGATGTGCACTAGTTGAAGAAGTGGGATCTCTTTGATAGAATCCTTAGAGCCATAGGGTGTGAAAAAATCCCTATTTTATTAGGTGGAAGACCTAAGAAAGCCCTAGATAGCTTAGGGTTTGTTAGAAATATTGGTTGTATTACAAACCTTTGAAGGTCTTTGTACATTGATGATAGGAAGCTATGAGTTGATTCTTGAGATCTTGCACTTTCATGGTGTTATTTTGAAGGATTTCAAGTATAAGGATTCATAGAAGTATGTTTTCATATATATCCACATTTTTCATACACAAGTCATACATTATAATGATAAATAGAAAAAATTCCTTCCAATAACCTTCTAAATAAGTGTATTTCCTCTCAAGTTGGCCATGCCTAAAGTGAATCCTCATATTTCACATGTTTTATTAAGCACCCCAATAACATATACATATGCATTGGGAGGTGTTGTCAATCATTTCTATCTACAATTTGACACTGTGTTAGGCATGTTGGCCTTATGAAGTTTTGATCAACATTGACCCTTAGTACATTAGAGCCATCAATTTAAGTTTTAACAACATTAGAAAAGGTATTATTGCCCACTTATGTTCAAGTATGTTTTATTTATTTTTAGGCTTTAAATGAAGACGATGTTTCTCATTTGGTTTACTAATTTTCATGAAATAATATAGAATTTCTAGAATATAAACCTAGGTCTTGGGTCACATAAAATTTTTTGTTGGAAGCCAATTTCCAAAATTTCAAACTTACTGTTCAAGTAAGAAGCGTTTAATCAAAGGTTGGCCTACTACTAACATATTATGCTATTATTCTTACTTGGATAACTAGTTCTTCATCATTGGTATTTTCATTTTGTAGATGATGAACTAGGGCTTAAATAAGGCATGAAGCACTTTGAAATATTTGAATACCCTCCTAAAGATGGTGATGAAATAGTGAATTATAGCTTCTTAAATTATGAAGAGCACATGAAAATTGGTATGTTATCTATCAGTAGCTTACAATTTAAAGCTGAAGATGTACTACCCTCCTTCCCTCTCTCTCTCTCTCTCTATAGACTTATAATGCAACAAATAAAATGGCTAACATGGTTAAGGTGCAATAGTTAACTTTTGAGTCTGATTCTAATTATCGTATTCCTTTGATTTATTTATTTATTGACTCTAACCGTAGAAACTACAATATTAGTTGCATAAAATTTTATGTACAACTTTATTTGTTTATTTTAAGGGTTGATTTTTGCATAGAAAATTGATTGTGGAATTTGATTCAAGAAATTAAGAATGTTTATGGAAAATTCAACAAAGTTTCAGATGAACCATTCCTGTATAGGAGGAAATGATGTCTCACAAATTACAAGTAAACATTGGGGTATTGTTCTTGTATCATTTTTGAGGGTGATTTTTTGTTTTCAAAATGAAAGTAGCTAGCTTCTCCATCCCTAACAAGAATAAATTTCCTTTATTGTGCTTGGAGGAGATGAAGCTTTCTAGTTCAATCAAATTGATGGTTCATCCTGTGCACAATTGGAAGAGCATTATCCTCATATGATCCACCAATGAAAAAATGTCACACCATCATAGGGCTGGTCAAAAATAGTATAAAGTTGCAAAATGGGTTGGTAAGAGTATCACCATGTGCATCCATATTAGCAGTATTAGGCATCCTCCTCTACCTAGGCAATTGAGTTATAGAATACAAATTCCTTTGAATATGCAATCCCATCACCAAAACTCAAAGGAATCTACCAAGAATGCTATAGGTTAGCCCTATCCAAAATTTCACCATGACCATGGATTCCTAAAATTATTCTTGCAAGATTATGGTCTCTGGAGAAAATGGTTTACCATCCATAATTCCTCACATGTATGAGCTCTTCACGGAGGTTTATGATTCATCAAAGAATTCATGGAAGATGTGTGGGAAGCCATTGGAAGAAGCCAAGTTTGGCTCTAATCCAAGCATATGGTGTAATAATCTCTTCTATTGCATTACTAAACTCCCCTGTGACATTGTGTTTCTGACCTGGTTACTGAAAGTTGGTCTAAACTGATAGTGCAGATACCTTGTTAATTAGCATCACCCTCACTGGTTGAATCTAATAGTAGGCTTCTTATGGTTGGAAGAGTTATGGATGAAGATGAAACATAAGACTCTACAAGAAGGATTTTTATATGGGAGATTCATCTTTGTAGAATGAAATGAACGGAAATGAGGACAACACCTAATGGAATTTGCAAGGTTTCCTCAACACCACTAGAATTTTATGCCCCATTTGTTTTCTTGGGTCTAGGAAATCAAATATACATCACTACACATAGAAACCCTAATGTGCTTTTTCATGATCTCTACGAGAATAAATGGCAATGGCTTCCCTCTAATCCATTTTTTCCAAGGAAGAGGGATTTCACTTTCATCCTAGGCTTGATGCATGCCCATAATGCTATGCAATAAGAATCCAGGTGAATTCTATATATATAGTAATCATGGAGGAAAAACTATTTCTTTTCTAGACATCTACTAATCAATAGGTGTGTATCCATTCGATATATTTTGCGAAGTATTGTGTGGTCCTCCCAGTGAGGACTTCAAAAGTCCTTTTCTTTTCTCTATTAAAGACATTACATAAATATCTATTTATGTGCCATTTTGACTATAACACTTTCATTAAAAGGAGGATAACTACACCTAGATTAAAAAAATATAAATTCCTATCATTATAATCTATGGATTAATTGAATACAATTTTCAATTTTTATAAAGTTACAAAGTTGGGTATATTTTAATTCTCTGGGGATTTTTAAATTCTACTTTTCTAAAGAAGCTTAAAATAATATTGTGGTCAATGGATAAGACCCAAGACATTGTTGTAGTTGAGGAAAGCCAACTCCGAAGATGCCAAGATCACCTGCATGCGAACCTGTCAAAGAGAAGCCAAGAAGGGGAAAAGCATGGAGCATGGGCAAAACCCTAAACGGACATGAGAGCCATCATAATGCAAACACAAGCAGAAATGTATTTACAATAAGAAAATGATGTTCCCGATATATTTTACAATGAGAGAGAGCCCGAATATAAAGAGCTCATGGAAGCTTGTAGAACAAGCTGGAAGGAGGTAGAGGACAAAAATGACAACTCAGCACATATCCACAAAAAGTGGAATATGCTAAAAAAGGAGAAAACTCCCGAGTTGTCAACAACTAACCACTACATGCATTAAATATAAAATATTAAATAAATGCATGACCTAACTAAGCTTAAGCAATAGAATAAATAATTAAATATTAATTATTTACTCTAACACTCCCCCTTAAGTGCAACTTAGGGAAATGCCTTAAGCTCACAAAACTAAGATGAAATGCATAATGGGTCCCGGCAACGAGGCCATTTTAGGTACCCAAGTACAATGCAAGAAGATGAAACCTCTGTAAGCAGGGAAAGAGAGAAAACCACATGGGAAAAACCCTCCCCTAAAAAGAGGTAAGAACCCAGTGAAGAGCTGAAGAAGTCTCCAACTAGGGAAATTGTCCCCTAAAACAGGAACAAGGAATGATCATAAAGAAGCAGCATCACTGAAGCATGAAGAAGTCGCAAATCTGTCAAACTGCTGATCTAAAGAACCTCCATGGAAGAAGAAGGCACGAGTTGAGCATGTCTATATGGTAGATGATCCATCTCACCGAAATGCATAGGTAGCCAGCCACTGCAATCGCCTTGTATGTAGGATCAACCACTGAATACATAGTTCACACTATCGAACCATCGAACCACGGATGCATTAGAACACAACATAATCCCCCCTTAATGCAGACGGGGTGTGATGACAGGCAACTGAGAAGGTGAGCCAAAATCTTCTGCAAAAGAACCAAGAACGAGGAGAGAGGAAAAGAAGTACAGACACCGATAAAGACACGGTCTAACTGACTCTGCATGGGGCTAATGTCGTGGAAGGGACACTCACTTGACAAAGGAAGAATGC
Organism: Cupressus sempervirens; assembly: GCA_028749045.1. Classification (NCBI taxonomy): domain Eukaryota; kingdom Viridiplantae; phylum Streptophyta; class Pinopsida; order Cupressales; family Cupressaceae; genus Cupressus; species Cupressus sempervirens. Next base: position 303,848,976 of record CM053786.1, on the reverse strand, counting down.
CTAAAACAACAAATAAATAATCCCCCCCATGGTGCTTTATGAAATAGTGCAAGTACACCTGACTCAAAACAACGTTCATGACTCCCAGAAATACAAAAGTGACAGTTTATCTCAGTGCGAGAATAAAAAGTGCTTCAAAAAGATAGCTACAATGATCAGAACTAAAAAAGAGCTGAACCAAAAGAAAGTACAGCCTGAAATAAAGCAAACCATGCCAGGAAAACGATCCTCGGGCCTAAAACACTCAAAATATCAACCAGAGAGCAAAAATGCTAAAACTATGATAGAAAGAGAAGCGGCCAAAAGTGAGGAAAAAAGATGACAGTTCTGAAAAGGACACAGAACCAGCTTTCCAAAAATATAAAGTTTTCCAAAAACAGACATGGGGTGCAAAAGATATGCATGCCGGAGTCAAAAAGAGGACTTCGGACTTTAACTGAAAAAACAGGCAATAAAAATGCATCAAAACCTAAAAATACCTGCACCAAAATCTCCGTCTCGGAACCAGCTTTCCGGCGCTTCTTTTGGATCGGAAAAATACCTCCGTATGCAAGAGTTATGGCCAAAAAACCACAAGTAGGTCCAAAAGTGAATCAGGAGAGGTGCATGCAAGGGCTGATGCAGCGCTGACGTCAGCAATTCACGCGATTAAATTTGACGGCTTGGAAGCCGTCGCTGCAAAAAGAAGTGCCACGTGGCATTGCCACGTGGCAGTACGGAGCATGACGTGGCAGGGGCCACGTGGCAATGTGCCACGTGGCGCGCCTGCCACGTGTCAACACACGACGCGCAGACGACGCCACGTGTCGCTGACTGGGCAGTGCTGTCCGGCTGAGCGGCGCTGACGGGCGGAGGTGGCCGCAGGGCGGCGGAACCGGGAGTGCCGCTGGTGGAGGTGGCAGCAGAGCGGAGCGCGAGCTGAGAAGTGGAGAGGCGCCGCCTGCAGAGGGTGGCGGCCAGGAGGCGGCCGGGCCGCGGTGGTTCGCGGGCGGCGCTGCCTGCTGCGGCCGCTGCGGGCGGCGCGTGGGTGGCGTGGTGGCGGCCCCGCGGTGGCGCGGCAGCGGTGCGCCCGTTACCCTTTTTTTAAAAAAAAATTTACGCCCTGCGTCCGTACGATCCGTACGGCAGCGACCCTGGAGGCCTCAAAAATTCGCCAAAATTGCCCTGTCTCCAAAAACGACAAGTTTTATATGAATCCTGACTGCAAACGGCCTTCCGGATCCAATGGTGATGTCCGTTTGGGCTGAAAGTGCTCCGAAAATTGCAGATCCCCTGATTTGAAGAAAAAATGCACAAACAAACTAGGGTTTGTGACTTCAAATCACGGCTTCAAAATTTCTTCAACGAAGCTGCAGCAGGAAGGCTCTGATACCATGTTGTAGTTGAGGAAAGCCAACTCCGAAGACGCCAAGATCACCTGCATGCAAACCTGTCAAAGAGAAGCCAAGAAGGGGAAAAGCATGGAGCATGGGCAAAACCCTAAACGGACATGAGAGCCATCATAATGCAAACACAAGCAGAAATGTATTTACAATAAGAAAATGATGTTCCCGATATATTTTACAATGAGAGAGAGCCCGAATATAAAGAGCTCATGGAAGCTTGTAGAACAAGCTGGAAGGAGGTAGAGGACAAAAATGACAACTCAGCACATATCCACAAAAAGTGGAATATGCTAAAAAAGGAGAAAACTCCCGAGTTGTCAACAACTAACCACTACATGCATTAAATATAAAATATTAAATAAATGCATGACCTAACTAAGCTTAAGCAATAGAATAAATAATTAAATATTAATTATTTACTCTAACAGACATTTCAAAATTAATGTGATGATCTTAATTATGTAATTAAGATAACTTGAAGATAAAATAAATCATTTAAACTACAAACTCATCTCAAACTAAATTTCTAAGTCATAGACTTGCATGAATATGAACATGGGCATAGCTCATCTATTTTTACAAAGGAAATAAAGAATATTTTGGTGGCATGAGACAAAAAAGGGCTAGGTAAAGCTATTAAACAATACAAAAATAAAATGAAAGAATCGAAATTGGCAACAAAAATAACAAAGGAGAAGGAGAAAATGATAGTTGTGGGGAAGAATAAATTATTACTTTAAGTAAGGAAGGAAATTAACACTAATGTGGAAAACATACAAGATGGATAATGTGAAGAATTTTCTTATATTCGATCTTAGCTCTCACCAATTTATTTTTGTGATGAAGATACATGTTTTCAAAACCTTCTATTCATTTATATAACATATTTATTATGTGTAATCTATGTTTTATAGTGCCCCTCTTTTCCTCTACCATTGAATGCGTAGAGAAAATGATGACTTGAGTCACCTGTTTCCATTGGATTTTATTCTAGTTGTCTCTTATTTTATTATCTAGACGTTGCCTTTTCAAAATCCTTAGAACCATTATCCCTAGTCATGTGTTCTTCATTCAAATAAAAAAATTCATTTCTTGGTAGACATCATCATCTTTCAAATTGATCATACTAGTTCTTTATTTCCTTTAGTTATAGGTTTTTTTAAGCAATTTATCATAAACATATTATTTAGTTCATTGTTATATTTTTGAATTGGCACCTCTTTTCTTATTACTAGGAATAACTTAATTATAGATCATTGGTAAAAACTTTCTTTTCATGTGTCTTATTTTAATCAAATTCCTATTTTTATGTTGTTTGTAGACTAAGTTTCAATAAACATCAACATTAGGTGTAATGAACACTTTTAGCACCCACCTGAGCATAAGGAAGATGAAATATTTGATCCTTTGGCACCTCCATATGTTAACATGTGAGTATTTCAATTGATTGTGTTTCATAGTTTTTAATAGATGTGATTTTTTATTAAGGTTTGATGTTTTTATTTAATGAAAAGGTCTATTTTCTTAACATAAATTGCATAATCATTTGTATCTTTTTTCTGAGAAATTAGCATAAGAAACAATACTTGTGTGTGGCCAAAGTGCTCCAAATTGTATTTTATAAGTCTATCATGAAAATAATTTAGAGAACTATAATTGACATGTAATATAATTTTAAAATGATCGAATAGAATAATTTAAAATTGTTGAATTGTTATTGATAAAGATTTAGCTTATTGGTTTTTCATAATAACTAAAATTTATGTTCTTTAAGAAGAGTATATCATGTTACAATGACCATGATCATGATAGACCTAATGTTGGGAAGACAAATTTGACAATTCTTTTGCATTATTCTTTAAAGGGTACTAGGTCAACGGAAGAGCACTTACTTTATAAGTAAGAGGATGGTTTCTCAATTCCATCGTCCCCTAATATAATTAAATTAATGATTAAATAAGATACAAAATAAACTACCAAATATATTACCAAATATACTACCATGTATACTACCAAAAAAATACCAAATATACTACCATATATACTATGCAAAAATCTACCAAATAAACTACCATATAAACTACCAAGTAATAAAAATCAATGACTAAATCAATGATTAAAATAGTTTAGTCATAAATTTGGTTGGGAGATAAATGTCCAGCAATAAACTACCATTGGTCATGTGATCAAAATTAGTCACATAATTACAATTTTAGTCATTTATTTAGTAACATATTGTTGTTTGTGTACTAGTGCATTTGGAAGTTGTGCATCTTAATATTATCAATAGTGAGGATTCTACTATGCATAACTTGTTGGAGAATATAATTTCTCTATGCACCATTCATGCATCGCTTAAACTGGGAGATTGCTAGAATTGAATCCACAAAATAAAGAAGACTTCACATGCATGTTTGAACATGTTGTAGTTAGAAATTATGAAGATTAATAATGCATTTACCTTTGCATCTAATGAGGAGATCTAAATTTAGGAACTCTAGGTTTTAACGATATTTATAATAAAGCAGAGTCTTCCACCACTATTTTTAGTAGTCTTGGATTAGTTAGGATACCATGCATTTATGAAAAGACTAAGGGTTAGTGGTTTGAGAGATTCATTAAAAGGAGACAATGTAATTCTTTTTAGAAGTGAAGAATATAAATTAAAAAAATTGAGTTTTCTATTTATGGTTATGCTATAGTAGTGTGATTTGATTCAATATTGTGTTGTAGCAATTTGGTGTGATATTAATGTGCTGATTTTTAACAATGTGGTATCAAACCTAGTATTTTTATGAAGATTGAATCAAGTTAATTGAAGAAGGAAGCTGAAGTTGAAATCAGAGCTAGTGATAAATCAATGATTTGTTTGAGAAGCAAAGAGATTGTTGTTTGTGAATATCATAGCATGGAAGTTGAATGAAACATTGGTTAAAAAAGGCCACAACATGATGAGAAGAATGTTAGAGTAAATAATTAATTATTAATTATTTATTCTATTTTCTTAAGCTTACTTAGGTCATGCATTTATTTAATACTTTTATATTTAATGCATGTTGTGGTTAGTTGATGACAACACGGGAGTTTGTTCCCTTCTAGCATGTTCCACCTTTTTGTGGATATGTGTTGAGTTGTCATCCTTATCTTCTATCACCTTCCAGCTTGTTCTACAAGCTTCCATGAGGTCTTTATAAGCGACCTCTCTCTCATTGTATAACATAACATATCACATATTGTATATTGTAAATACATTTTCATTGTGTTTGCATTCATGGGGTCTCTCATGTCCATTTAGGGTTTTTCCCTTGCTCCATGCTCTTCCCCTTCTTGGTTTCTCTTTGACAGGTTCGCATGCAGGTCATCTTGGGCATCTTCGGAGTTGTCTTTCCTCAACTCCAACATGGCATCAGAGCCTTCCTGCTGCTGCCTCATTGAAGAAATTTTGAAGCTGTGATTTGGAGTCACAAACCCTAGTTTGTTTGTGCATTTCTTCTTCAAATTAGAGGATTAGCAATTTTTTGGAGCACTTTGGGACCAAACGGACATCACCATTGGATCCAGAAGGCCATTTATAGTCAGGATTCATATAAAGCTTTTTGATTTTGGACACAGGGAAATTTTGAGGAATTTTTGAAGCCTCTAGGGTCTGCCGTATGGATCATACAGATGCAGGGACGAAAAAAAATAAAAAAATTTAAATTTATTTTCGGGCGCTAAGTCGAGCAGCCACCTAGCGGCCACTGCCGCACCACTCAACGGCCGCCGCCGCGCAACTCGTCGGCCACTACTACCAGCAGCGCCACCGCTGAGCCGCTGCGGCTTGGTGACACCCGCGGGCCACTCCGACGCCGCCCTTGCGGCAACCTCTACCAGCTCCTCCTCTCCTGTCCTAGTCATCGGCACAGTCAGCACCCATGCCTCATCAGCATTGTTCTAAGCGTGACACGTGGCAGGCGTGCCACATGGCACATTGCCACGTGGACCCTACCACATCATCATCCATACCTGCAAAAAATCCTCAAATTTAATCGATGGTTTTTCTGACGTCAGCATGACATCATCCTGCATCAGCACCTTCTTGCACCTCTCTTGATTTGGTTTTGGACCTACTTGTGGTTTTTTGGCCATAACTTTTGCATACAGAGGTATTCTTTCGATCCGAAAGAAATGCTGAAAAGCTGGTTCTGAGATGGAGATATTGGTGTAGGTATTTTTTGGTTTTGATATATTTTTATTCATTTTTTTTGTCAAATTCCGAAGTCCTATTTTTGACTCCGGCATGCATATCTGTTGCATCCCATGCCCATTTTTGGAAAACTTTATATTTTTGGAAAGCTAGTTTTCTCATCTTTCAAGAAATGTAGTCTTTTTTCTTAGTTTTTGGCCTCTACTCTTTCTATCATAGTTTTGGTTTTTTTGCTATATGGTGGATATTTTGAGTGTTTTAGGCCTGAGGATCATTTTCCGAGCATGGACTCTCTTTTTTTTTAGCTGTACTTTCTTTTGTTGCAACTTGTTTTCAGTTCTGATCATTTTAGCTATCATTTTGAAGCACTTTTTTGTTTCGCACTGAGATAAAGTGTCACTTTTGCATTCCGGGAATCATGGACGTTGTTTTGAGTCAGTTGTACATGCACTATTTCATAAAGCACCATGGGGGGGATTATTGTTTGTTTTTTTAGGCATTCTCCCTTTTTCAAGTGAGTGTCCCTTCCACGACATTAGCCCCATGCAGAGTCAGTTAGACCGTGTCTTTATCGGTGTCTGTACCTCTTTTCCTCTCTCCTTGTTCTTGGTTCGTTTGCAGAAGATTTTAGCGCACCTTCTCATTTCCCGTTCATCACACCCTGTCTGCATTAAGGGGGGGTTATGATGTTGTTCTAATGCATCCTTGGTTCTATGGTTTGATAGTGTGAACTATGTATTCAGTGGTTGATCCTATATACAAGGCGATTGCAGTGGCTGGCTACCTATGCATTTCGATGAGATGGATCATGTACCATATAGACATGCTTGGTTCTTGCCTTCTTCTTCCATGGAGGTTCTTTTAATCAGCAGTTTGGCAGATTTTCGGCTTCTTCATGCTTCCATGATGCTGCTTCTTCATGATCACTCATTGTTCCTATTTTAGGGGACAATTTCCCTAGTTGGAGACTTCTTTAGTTCTTCACTAGGTTCTTACCTCTTTTTGAGGGAGGGTTTTTCCAACGTGGTTTTCTCTCTTTCCCCATTTATAGAGGTTGCATCTTATTGCATTGTACTTGGGTACCTAACATGGCCTCGTTGTCGAGACCCATTATACATTCATCTTAGTTTTGTGAGCTTAAGGCATTTCCCTAAGTTGCACTTAAGGGGGGGTGTTAGAGTAAATAATTAATTATTTATTATTTATTCTATTTGCTTAAGCTTACTTAGGTCATGCATTTATTTAATACTTTTATATTTAATGCATGTTGTGGTTAGTTGATGACAACACAGGAGTTTGTTCCCTTCTAGCATGTTCCACCTTTTTGTGGATATGTGCTAAGTTGTCATCCTTATCTTCTACCACCTTCCAGCTTGTTCTACAAGCTTCCATGAGGTCTTTATAAGCGACCTCTCTCTCATTGTATAACATAACATATCACATATTGTATATTGTAAATACATTTTCATTGTGTTTGCATTCATGTGGTCTCTCATGTACGTTTAGGGTTTTTCCCTTGCTCCATGCTCTTCCCCTTCTTGGTTTCTCTTTGACAGGTTCAAATGCAGGTGATCTTGGGCATCTTCAGAGTTGTCTTTTGTCAACTCCAACAGAATACGGGATAGAGAAAGTTGTTCAAGGAAATTAGTCATAGCATAAAAGAGGATCTTCAAGGTAACAAAATGTCTATAGGAAGGCTAAGGCAAGCTTAATTTGTTTATGTCAATGGGAAAAATGGGCAAAAGGATAATATAAGAAAAAGCAAATTTGATGGAATTTTTGAAAAGGGAAAATAATGCTCTTTTAATAGATTTGTGGAAACTTTAAGAAGAAAATAAAGAATTGGAGGAAAGTATAAGCGTTTGATGAGATTAAAAAGAAAAATGAAGAATTGGAAGAAGAATTAAAGTTTTTTGATGATGTTAAGAAAAATAATGAGATGTTAGCAAAGAAGTTAAAAATATTAGAAAAAAAAAAACACTGAGATTAAGAAACAAAATACAAATTTGGAGGATAAAGTTATGAAATTAGAGGAAGAGAATTAGATGTTTAAATAGAAGAATGAATTTTCAAGAGAAAACCTGTTGGTCCATGATTTTTCTTGTGGCAAAGAGGATTTGAATTCATTTGATAAAATTGATTATGATAATGAAGTTTGTAAAGATGTATGCAATGATAAACATGAAAAGGTTAATGATGACACGGGTATTTTGAATCATTTTCATGATAATATTGGTTTGAAGATTATGAGAAGAATGGGTTTCAAAGGTAAAGGCTTGGGAAAAGATGAATAGGTAATGATGAATCCAATTGAGCAAATAAAGAGGCCAATATATGTAGGTCTTGGATATTCTATAGGAAAGAAAAAGATGAACATGAGTTCATGCAAATTATTAGTTGAAGGAATGAAGACTATGGAATGTGGATATTGTTATAGGTCAAGACATATAGAAGATAAATGTTGGGATCTTCACCCTTGTAGTATTTATGGGTTGAAGATTCATAATGAAAAGTCATGTTGGAATAGAAATTGCGATGGAGAATCTAAAAAAAGTTGTATGCAAATTGATTATAGATGGATTGATGGATCCTATTGGAAGAAAGTGATAAGGATGTTGAGAAGGTTGTACAAACCTCAAAGTTTTCATGTCAAAAGTGACAGTGGTAGATCAAGGTTCAAATATATGAGTGAAGTAATTGATGAATGGTTTTTTGATTCGGACATGGATGTGTCATGAGTCTTCTCTATATTAGATAAAGGAGGGGAAGATTGAAGCTTGTGACCTCTCATGAAAGAGAGAAATTAAGAAAGAGATAGTTGACTTCTAGTAGAAGTTCTATGTGAGTCTATAAGACTCTAGTGATGAGGAAAGAGAGAAATTAGTGGAAAGATGGTTGACTTCTATTAGAAGTAGCATGCAAATATATAAGACTCTAGTGATAAAAGTTGCATTATGAGTTGCATGGAACAGTTTGAGTACATGGAGAACAAGCTGTGAGTTTTGACATCAGGGGGACTTTGTAGAGAACTGATGTCTTACTCCCAGTTCCACCATTAATCTATCAGCTTCAAATCAGAGACAGATTGTTTGAAATGGTATTTGTGGATGGAAAAACCATTGGAAGAAGACATGTTGGAATAGAGAGACAAAGAGTGAATGCACAAAAATAGATTGTGGATGGATCCATAGATTGAGATGGAAGAAGGTAATTGGTAGGATCAAATATTTATTTAATTATAAATGTTCAAGTATGAGCAATGCTAGAAATTTGACAAAGTTTGAATCTTCAAGGAGAGTTATGGATGGTTTGAGTAAATCAGATTCATTGTCTAGTAAGACATTGATATAATATATTTTTGCAGAAAGTTTAGAAGTAATGTTTTGAAGAACCACCATAGCAGTTGGAAAAATTCAAAGGTATTGGATGAGTAGCTAAAGCTATAGTTTGAGTAAGGTTTTGGATCCCCTAGCACATAAAATGTGGCTTGATGGGAGGTGTTGAGAAAATCTAAGAGTTTGACACTTGGTCCTGCAATGGACTGGACATAATATTTTCTAGAGCTCGTAGTTAGAGCATTCTAAGAGAATGATGTAATTTCATGGTTCAATCCAAATTTGATGATTTAAGATATGATTTTAATTTTGAAGACTTGATAAAATTGAAATAGAAGATAATGATGAATTTGAAGATCTTATATGCTAATGAGTTTTTGTGGTCTGTAGAAACCACTTGGCAAAGTTTGTGATCATGAATGTAAAGTTTTATGGTAAACTAACAAACATTTTAGAATTCATTGAGAATTGCATACAATAGCATTTGAGGTAGAAATTAAATGAGAGTGTTGCAAAATATAATTTATTTATGCACCATTCATGAACTACTTGAACTGAGAGCTCATTGGAATTGAATCCAACAAATAAAGAGGACTTCACATGCATGTTTGAACATGCTAGAGTTAGAAATTAGAAAGTTTAATAATGCATTTACCTTTTCATGTAATGAAGAGATCTAAATTTAGGAACTCTAGTTTTTAATGATAGTTATATCATTTGAGTAGAAAAATTGTTGAAGAAGTGTTTCAATCATTATTGTCTCATTGATGTCAAACCTGCTACATGCTGGTAAGACAATTGCTTATATGTTTCAAGCACATCACTTAGTTGATTGATGAGGAGGATTTGATCAACAAGATGTAAAAAAAGTACCTAGAGGAAAGGTTGAGTTATGATTATGTATGATTGAAGTGAAAGAATTAGTTAAGATGGTGATAACATAGTGTATTGATGATCTACTTGGGGTTAAAAAATGATTGGCTAAACTTAGAAAGTTTAGAAGAATAAGGTCAAAAAAACTACATTTTCTAAGCTTGATCAAGTTGATAGAAGGTGCTAGGAAAAGTTAGTGCAAACCAAGTGAAAGAAATTTCTAGTAGATGCCAAGTGATTTTTAGTTGATGCCAAGCACTAGTAAAATCTAGTTGATACCCAGTGATTTTATGATAGATTTGAGTAACACAATATGTGTTGAGCATCAGTAAATTGATAATCTTGAGCTACTACATTATGAAAAAGATTGAAGACTCACCAAATAAAAGCCTACAAGTTTCTTTTCTTAAAACTTGTGAATCAGGAAGAAGATAAGATTGATGACCTAGAGGCATAGAATCTTATGTAGACCATTTTGGAGGTGAATTCAAATGGATTCTAGGAGATGTTTCTAGAGAAGACAAGATATGGGGTAGATACATTGTATACTACCTAATCCATCGTTCAAACTCTAGCTTTTGTGATAGATAATGAGTGGGAAAAGAGTTCTAATTTCCTATATGTAGGGATGTCTAGTCATGAAGGAAACAGGTTACAGAGTTTTGGATGTGCAAATATGACAAAGAGTAAGAAGAGGGTTTGCTTCATCAAGTGACCCAAGAGAAGAAGTCTACAATGACGAACTAGGCAAGAAGGCTTAATGAAGATGAATGCTTGAAGGGTGAAAAAGTTGTCAGACCTGCAAAGATTGGAAGCCAAGCAAAGTTGAGGACTAAATAGTGATCTATAATAATCAAGTAAGGTTGTAAGTTATATTAGATCAATGCTCTACTATTACTTTCTAACAATAGTATCAGATTAGCTCAAATCCTTTGGAGTAAGGTTGACCTAATAGTCATTGGAAAATCCTTTAATAGGGTGGCATTCGAAGTGAATGACCTAAAGTCCTCTAGCAAGGATCACTTTAACAGGGTGATTGAAATCCTTTAACCAAGTCACATTTAAGTGTGTGTTGTAACCTTCAACAAAATTGGTCTTTAACAAGACATCACTTCAGAAGAGTGAAAAGGTAGTAGCATGTTGTTGGTGTTTTTTCCCAAATTAGGTTTCCACATTAAATCATTATGTCAAATGTGCTGATGGATATGTTGGTTTTTATGCTATATATTTTTGCATGTTGATTTAACAATAACATATCAGTTTGTGGTTAACACACAATGAATGCATGAATGGTTATGAGATTGTTTTATGGGTTCATAGAATTGTCAAAAAATTTATTTGTAAATTTGGACCTTGAATAATTGATTCAACCCTCGTGCCCACCCCCCCCCCCCCCCCCCCAAGTTATTGTAGAAGAATTCCAACAATTGTTGTCATAGCACAGTTGCTTAAGAGGATTATTTTTAAGGTAATAAAAGCATAAAGATCAAGATGTCAAAAAGAGAGGTACCCAATCTTAATAGAGATAATTTTCCTGTACAGTAAAGTTTCATGAAGCTACACCTTGGAGGACTTGGAGACTATGCACAATCTTGTATTTCAGTAGGACATGTTGATCCAGTATGTGTCCTAACTACTAAAGATTTGAAGAAAAAGAAAGAACACAATCAAGCAATGTTGGAGATTGCGTCTACCCTAAGCTATGTTGAATTTGATGATATAAAAGGCCTTAAGAATGCAAAGTAGATGTGGGATGCCCTAGACACCATCTATGGAGGAGACAAAAATGTTCAAAGAGCCAAGTTAGAGAGCCTCAAAGGTAAGTTTGATGACATGAGAATGGAAAAAGATGAAAATATTTCTCAATATGTTTCTAGAATAAAATAAGTTGTTAGTGAAATAAAAGGTGCTATTGGTAAAATATATCATGCTACTATGCTAAGTAAAGTCGTGAGAATATTGTTTCCTGTGTATGCCATTAGAGTGTCTACAATTCAAGAGTTAAGATGTATACTAGGAAATGACATAACCCTTGAAGGTCGAGTAGGTAGACTCGATGCTTTTGAGCTATCTAATTTTGACAACCACAAACTAGAGAGTATTGAATTAGATTTCAAAGAAAAAATACTACTGAAGGATTTTGAGGAGGTAAAGCCAAAGATGAAGAAAAGAAAGATAAAGTATGCATCTAGTGATAGCAGTACAGATGAGGAAGATATTGAACAATTGGAAGCATTGTTGGCAAGAAGATTTTATAGAGGAAAAAGTCAATTCAAAGGTAAGCTATCTATCATTTGTTTTAACTACAATAAAGTTAGTCATATTGCTATGAGATGTACATAGAAGAAGAACTTGAGAGAAGGGAACAAGTACAAAAATAGAAGACAAGATGATGTAAGAGACTACAGAGATAAAGGCAAGAATTCATGCTACATTATTGATGAACATGACTTTGATGAAAATGATGATCAAGTGGTATATGTTTCAATGAAGGATGAATTAGATAAGGATGAGGAAACTGCACTTGTGACTTGTGTGAACAATAATGACAAATGGATCATTGATAGTGGATGCTCACATCACATGACCGGAGACAAAAGTAATTTCATTACTTTAACCAATTATGGTGAAAATAGTGTAAGATTTGGTAATGATGCACCATGTTTGATAAAAGGAAAAGGGTCTATCAAGCTCATAGACAATATTTCATGTGACAATGCTTATTATGTTGAAGGATTGAATTATAACTTGTTAAGTGTGTCACAAATGAATAATTTGGGGTGCAAAGTTGAGTTTGAGAACAAATCAGCCAAGATATATGATACAAATGGAAACATGATTGAAAAAAGTGATCAAACTAGGAGTAATTTGTTCTATTTTTATATAGAAGATGCTAGTTGTCTTATTGCAAAATTTGATGATGTATGACTTTGGCACAAAATAATATGTCATGTTAACTTTGATAATCTAAGTAGTATTAGTAACATGAAAAGAGTTAAAGGTTTGCCTAAGTTGAAGAAACTAGAAAATATAATGTGCAAACAATGTCAACTAGGAAAGATGACAAAGTCAAACTTCAAAAGTAAAGCTTATACATCTAAGGAAATACTTGAAATTTTTTATACTAACTTTTGTGACCTATTGAAATACAAAGCTACAAAGGAGATAGGTATATAATGTTGTTTCTTGATGATTACTCTAGAATGATGACAGTCATGTTTCTAAAACAAAAATTAGATGCTTTGCAAATGTTTAAACGGTACTTGGCAAGAGTGGAAAAAGAAATAGGTAAGAGTTTGAAATGCTTGAGATTAGATAGAGGAGGTGAATTCACTTCACATGAGTTTGAGATGTTCTGCAATAATAGAGGAATCAAGAGATAGACATCTGCACCTAGGACCCCTCCACAAAATGGAATTGCTAAAAGAAGAAATTATAATGGACTGTGCTGGAACACTCATGATGGAGAAAAATGTTGCTCTAAAATACTAGAGAGAAGTTGTAAGTACTACTGTGTACACCTTGAACCATGTACAAGTAAAGAAAGGTACTCACTCAACACCTTTTGAACTATGGTATGGTCATCCACTTAATGTGAAATATTTTAAGGTATTTGGAAGAAAATGCTATATTCTGAAAGATGTTAGGAGTGGAAAGTTTGATGCGAAGAGAAAAAAAGGTATATTCCTTGGTTCCTCCACAAGAAGTAAAGCTTACAAGTGTTTAAATATTAACACTAACAAAATTATGGAAAGTGCAAGTCTGAATTTTGACGAGTTTACAGAAGCACATGAAGTTGAACCTAAAAATGAACTAGAATATTACAAGTCATTTGTATACTACTATGAAGGAATGTCTACAGAAGAAGATGCTACAAATCATGCAGCAAACCAGCAACAAGTCTCAATAACTGTCAAGTCACATCTTGTTAATGCCAAGTTACAGTTAGATGCCAAGTTGTAGAATTAGGAGAATGCACAATTTGACTCTAAGATTAGCACATATGAAAGAGATGTTTAAACACCTGACAGAGATGAACATAGTGATACTAATTCTGAGAGACAAAATGTAGCCACAAGAACTAAGCCTAAACTATCTAAATATGTCAAAAGACACCATCTTATAGATCAAATCATTGGATACAAAGATGCAAGGCCAATGACACAAAATAGGGTAAGAAGTGAATCATGTTTGTTAAGCATGAAGGAACCTAAGCTAGTGAGAGATGCATTGGAGGATGATGACTGGTATAGGGCTATGGAAGAATAAATTCAACAAATAGAAAGGAACAAGACCTGGAGTTTAGTTCCTAGACTAGAAGATAAGAATGTGATTGGCACAAAATGGGCATTTAGAAACAAGCTAGAGAATGGTGAAGTGACAAGAAATAAAGCAAGACTAGTTTGCAAAGGGTATGTACAAGAGAAAGGAATTGACCATGGAAAAAAAATTTCCCCTATTGAAAGAATAGAAGGAGTAAGAATTTTTCTTGCTTATGCTACATATAAAGGTTTTGAATTTTATCAAATAGATGTTAAGTTTACATTTCTTAATGGCATATTATAAGAAGAAGTGTACATAGAACAACCAGAAGGTTTTGTTCATAAAAATAAAAAGAACATGGTATATAGACTACACAAAGCCCTATATGGATTGAAACAAGCACCAAGAGCATGGTATGCAAGACTCAATACTTATCTTATTAAGATTGGATTTGAAAGGATAGATGATAACAAAAATTTGTACATGAAGATGGATAAAGTAAAAGGTATACTATTATCTAAAATATTTTTTGATGACATAATATTTGGAGGACAAGATGATTGTATAAAGATTTTGCAAATTAGATGAAGCAAGAGTTTGAAATGTCAATGTTTGGTGAGATCAGATTCTTTGTTTGATTACAAGTCTATCAAATAAAATATGGTGCATATATCACTCTGCCAAAATATGTCAAGGAGATATTGAAGACATTTGGACTTGATGATTCAAAACTAGTAAGTACACCTATGGTAACAAAACTCAAGCTATCAAAGAATGATGATTTAGTTGAGGTCAATCAAATAGTATACAGATCCATGATTGTTGAATTCCAATATGCAGTACACAATAGACCTAATATTGCATTGGTTGTTGGGATAGTTGCTACATTCTTTGCTAACCCTAGAGAGAGTCACTTGATGGCCATGAAAAGAATAATGAGATATCTGAAAGGAACAGAAAAGTATGGTTTATACTATAAGAACAATAAAAATTTTGAACTGAAAGCCTACACTAATGCTAATTCAGCTAGAAATATTGATGATAGAAAGAGCACTAATGGAGGAGTAGTCTTCTTAGACAGAAGACTTGTTACATGGAATAGCAAGAAGTAGAGTTGTACTTCCCAATCTACTACCAAAACAAAGTTTTTTGTTGCTAATATTAATTGCACAAATATTGTATGGATCAGATAGTTACTTAAGGGAATGAAGGAAGAAATCATAGAACTAGTGACACTTTATTGTGATAATACAAGTGTTATAAATATATCAAAAAATCCTGTAATGCATACAAAGACAAAGCACATGCAATAAAGTATCATTATGTAAGGGGATTGGTTCAAGATAAAGAGGTAAAGATGGAATATATCAACACAAAGGAGAAAATTGCTAATATCTTCACCAAAGCATTACCTAAGGATGCTTATGAGTATTGTAGAGGTAAACCAGGGGTGATACCCCTATCAAAGGTTATTTAAAAGACACAATGAGTACCCTACATCAAACAAGAAGACATTCATTTCATACAAATTGATGTAGTGGATCTTACTTTAGGAAATTTCTTAAAGTAATGATGGAACTAGAATTTTAGATCACTCACAAGTAAGGTGATAGAGGGAGAAAATTGAAGAGCCTAGAAAAGCCTATGTCTACATATATCAAGATGCCAAGTGTTGAGTATATGTCTTTGGCATTGTTGTCAAAGAGAGAGAGAGAGAGATTAAAGTAAATTGATCAAGTGTATATTGATCAAGGAAGATGATCAAAGGAAAAAATACATTATAAGTTTGGTTTGGTAAGAAAGAAAGAGCAAGAAAGTAGAAAGCACTTAGAGCAAGGATCAGAACAAATGAGGGAGTTTTATTTTGTAACCTAATCAAAAGAGGGAGTTGCTGATATAGGGAGAAGTTTTATTCACAAGCTTTCCTTTTGGTATTACCTTATTATTTTTAAAACCTAGTTAGTTTTTCATTTTTTTGACTGGTTGATCAGTTTGGTTTGCCATCAATGACAAAGAGGGAGATTGTTGATATATGATTGAAAAGATCATTTGAGTAGAAAAATTGTTGAAGAAGTGTTCCAATCATTGTTTTGTCACTGATGTCAAACATGCTACATGCTAATAAGACAATTGCTTATATGTTTCAAGCACTATCACTTATTTGATTGATGAGGAGGGTTTGATCAACAAGATGTAACAAAACTACCTAGAGGAAAGGTTGAGTTATTATTATGTATTGAAGTGGAAGAATTAGTTAAGATAGTGATAACATAATTTATTAATTATCTACTTGAGGTTACAAAATGATTGGCTACACTTAAAAAGTTTAGAAGAATAAGGTTGAACAAAGTTCATATGCTAAGCTTGACCAAGTTGATAGAAGGTGCCAAGCAAAGTTAGTGCAAGCTAAGAAAAAAGTTAGTTGGAGTTGAGTGAAAGCGATTCCTACTGGATGTCGAGCAAGATAGTAGATGCTAAGTGATTTTTAGTTGATGCTGAGCACTAGTAAAATATAGTTAATGCCGAGCGATTTTATAGTAGATGTTGAGTAACACTGTATGTGTTGAGCATCAGTAAATTTATAATGTTGAACTTCCAAATTATGGAAAAGATAGAAGATTTTCCAAATAAAAGTCAACAAGTTTGTTTTCTTGGAACTTGTAAATCAAGAGGAAGATAAGATTGATGAGCTAGAGGCAAATAATTTTATGTAAACCATTTTTTCTAGGAGAGATTTCTAGAGAAGATAAGATATGAGGTAGATATATTTTTTACTACCTAATCCATAAAAAACCCTAATTTTTGTGATGGATAATGAGTAGGAAAAGAGTTCTAATTTCCTATATGTAGGGATGTCTAATCATGAAGCAAACGGGTTAGAGAGTTTCAGTAGCAAAAATTAGACAAGGGAAAGAAGAGGGTTTGCTTCATCAAGTGACCCAAGAGAAGAAGTATGCAATGGTGAACTAAGAAAGAAGGCTTAATGAGGAAGAATGCTTGAAGGATGAACACGCTGTCAGAGCTACAAAGGTTGGAATCCAAGAAAAGTTGAGGATTGAATAGTGATCTATAATCTTCAAGTAAGGGTGTAAGTTGTATCAAATCAAAGCTCTCCTGTTACTTTTTGACAATTGTATCAGATTAGGGTAAATCCTTTGGAGTATGGTTGACCTAAAAGTCATTTGAAAATCCTTTAACAAGGTAGTATTCCAAGTGAATGGTTGAAAGTCCTCTAACAAGGCTCACTTTTAATAGGGTGATTGAAATCCCTTAACCGAGTCACATTTAACTATGTGTGTTGTAATGTTTAATAGGTTTGGCCTTTAACAAGGCATCAATTCAGAAGAGTGAAAAAGGAGTAGCATGTTACTGGTGGTTTTTTCCAATTTGGATTTCCACATTAAATCAATGTCTCAAATGTGCTGATGGATATGTTGTATTTTATGGTTTACATTTCTACATATTGATTTAACAATAACATAGTAGTTTTTGATTAACACACAATGAATGCATGCATGGTTATGAGAGTGTTTTATGGGTTCATAGAATTGTGAAATGTTTTATTTGTACATCTAGACCTTGAATAACTAATTCAGGACCCCTCTTAGTTATTCTAAAAGAGTTCCAATAGACAATGTAATTTTTTTTGGGATATGAATAAAAATTTATGAGTTCTCTATTTTTGGTTAAGTTGTAGTAGCATGTATTGATTTAATATTGTGTTGTAGCAATTTGGTATGATATTATTGCACTGATTTCTAACATAACTGACCACCAAAAGAATCTTTTGGGGAGAAAGTGGGAATTTTAAACATTCTTCCATTCCATATTCCCCTCCTCCCAAATTATGCTATTGTAGGCCAATTTCATGCTAAAGTCCCCACTCAAGTTCCTTTCCCATATTAGTTTATCAATCTCTAGGAAGGAGGGAATTCAAATATCTTTCAAGAGGGATCTCAACTCCTCATATATTATTTTATCCATAGGGTTAACATTTTCCATATTAAAAACCTTCCATTCCTTATTATGGATATAATTAATCACCTTTTCGCCCTGGTCAGTCAACCCCTTCTCTTTTAAAATAGAAAACATTGTGTGAATTAGAGGAACATTTCCCACCCATCCATCTTCCCAAAATCTTAGTAAATTACCATCTCAAATATTGCATCTAGTGTTTACGCTTATACACCAAGAGGTAGAATTATGACCTAGTCTCCAACCAATCTTCATCTTAAGGGATTTATTTTGGTCTGGAATTCTCTTTAGGTTCAAACCCCATTGCGATTTAGGCATACAGGCTCAATTTTTTCTTTTCCTCTATTCTTGACCATTGAAAATTCCGCTAGATCTTCTCAACAATATCTCTAAACTTGTTGAAGATTTTGAATAACTAGAGAACTTAAATAGGAATTACCTATAATGAGGTTGAGATGATTTTAAGTTTACTAGTATTACTTATAACCTTACCTTTCCAACATGCTAACCTCCTCTAGATCCTTTCTACCACCATACTCTAGAATTGGAGGGTAACTTCCTTGACTATGGGAGGAGCCCCAAATAGGTATCATGGAGGTTTGCAACCTAAAATTCTAATTCTCTAGCAATTCTTTGTTGAAGAGCTAGGTCTATATTAAAGAAGTAGAGCTTAGCTTTGTGGCAATTGATATGTTGTCTTGACACTTTTGTGTATCTATTCAGAGTTTTTTTTTCTAAGACTTAGCATTTTTTATTGAGGAGATTCTATATAGGAAGGTACAATTAACAAATTATTGTAATACCTTAGGTGAGAGGGTCATAGTGAATTTCATCCCCATGATTTTTCATCAAGATACCATATTCGAACGCTTTCTATCAAGAATCTTAGTGACCATTATGAATAGATAAGGCAACAGTGGGTTTCCAAAGGCTACTTCATTTGGTGCAAAAGAAATTTCCCAGGGATCCATTAATCATAACCAAGAATTGAACATTATTTATCAATTTCCCAATGGGGGTAATAAAATTCTAAATATTAAGGTTCATTTCCATACCTCGGTTTCCTCTCTTCTCCATTTAATGAAGGACTTCATGGGAGATTTATCACAACATCCAAAATTTACTGACCAGGGATGAAACTATTTTGAGTGGTACTAATATCTTCCAACCAAGGTGGGTTATCAACTTTTGGAATCAAGACTAAGAAACTCTGGTCTAACTCTTTAAGAATTATTATGTTTTTGACAAAGTCCCTTGTCTCGTGAAAAAGATCATACTTAATAATCTCCAAAAACTACTAAAAAAAAATTGGGGTAATTTTTTTAGGGCATAGGGCCTTGAAGACTCCCATAGAAAAAAAAATTGTTCTAGCTTCATCATTAGTCGCTTTTTTGACAAGCTCTTTGCTTGTTTGTTCATTCACCACTAGGTGTATATTCTCTAGTAAGTCCCTCTCCAAGTCAACTAGTCAACCTAAGGTTGAGGGGGCTCACATATATCTTTAAAATAATGGGTGGACCATCTTCTAATATTCTCCTCATCGGTATGCTCAACATTGTCATTATTAACAAGCTTTCTGATAGTGTTTCTTTTCTTATGCTTTAAGGCTGACCTAGGGAAGAAGGTCCTATTCCTATCTCCCTCCATAAGAAATAAAAACCTAAATATTTTTTTCCAAAATATTTCCTCTCTTTCAATCACTTTACTTCATCACCTTCTCCATCTTTCTTCCTCTTCATGAATAGTAATTGAAAGGTCTCCTCCTACCATCTTCACTTGGAGTTCTTCCAACTTAGTTTTTGATTTCCTTTTTTTTTCTTCAAGTATCTTCAAAGGAAGTTTTAGTCAAGACAATTGTCTCCCTTCCAATAATTTCAAGCTTCATTACAATGAAAACTATGGAAATCCCTTGGAGTTGAGTATTCCACTACTTTCTAATATAATAATGGAAAAGTGTGTGTGAGTGCCACATAATTTCATAGCAAAAGGGTTTCCCCTTGTATTTCCTCTTGGTTGTCTAGTTTTAAAAAAGTATAGAATGGTCTAAGACTGGTATTAAGAAACCATGAAGAGAGGTATGATGAAAAATCTCCTAATCCATGGAGAGAAGCACCCTATCGATTCTAACTTGGACAAGGTTGCTTTCCAATTGGTTTTAAGACTAGATGAATTGGACTCCCAACAAATCCATGTCAATGAGATTATTCCTTCCATGAAATTCCTCTAAATCCTACATACTCTTCGAGACATCATCAAGACCTCCCATCTTTTCTAAGGGGTATTGAAATCCCCTATGCAAATTCAAATGACACCTTTGTAGTAAGTCATGCATAGTGATGCTTCCTCTTAGACCTAGAGTCACGCCCTGGTGTTAGGAGCATATAAATTTAGGAACACCCAATTATTTATCTCATTAGTAAAGGCCATCGCCACAAAGTGAAGATGACATAGATTCTTTGTACCTTCTAGTATGTCAAGATTCCACATTGTATAAATCCCTCCCAAAGTACCAACAACTTTACCATAATAATATTTTTCCCGATGCCACATGTAGTGAGCAATCTTATAAAAATATATTCATTCTTCATTTTAACCTCCTAGATAAGGATAATATCTACCTTATGATCTTGGATCATAGTTTTCTAAGAAAACTATTTGATCAGGATATTTAGGCCCATAATATTCCATGGAATGAATTTTATTTCCTACCTCTTTGGATTTTATCCAAGTTTTTCTACCTCCCATGAGAAATATTAGATTAAGTCATATTTTTCTCACCACTCTTGTTGGTGGTCATCCAAATCTTGTCTTTGAGACCACATCAACTTTAGGTTTTCCACATGCCTTCTTTTTGGGTTCTGGTGAGCCCTCATCCATCATAATTGGGTGGCCAAAACTAAGGATAGTAAATCCTCCATACATGGGAGAGACACTATTAGGCTTCCCTATAAAGTTGTATAACTCATCCATATTTTTGTCTCTGCACCCTTCTTCTGTTCATCTTTAGTCCATGATAGTAGCAAGTATTTTGGGTTCTTTAGGGTAGGAGAGAAAGAATCCCTTCCCACTAAAATATGCACTTAAAATTCACCATCCTCTAAATCCTCTCTAGTCTCCTTTAATTTTTTCTTGTTTACAGGGAAAGTCTTCCCCAGATGCTTTATGGCTATGGTCTCCACCATCTAGGTGCTCTAGATTTATTTTTTTTTCATTGAGGGGAGGGTAATGATATGGAACATCTATAAGGAACACCCCTAGGAATCATCAGATGTTCTCCCTACCTTCATAACTTTTTCCACTTTGTCACTTTGGATTGTTCCAAAGGTACCCCACTAGGCATCTTCTAATGCACTCCTTTCCTCAGAAGCATCCTCCTCTTTGTTAGTTTCTCCTATATTCATTTAGGCATTATGTTCCATGACCACTTGGCCATATTTCCTACACCTTTGGTAGTATATATCAACATTTTCATAATTCATAACATGCTTTAAATTACCCTATTTACACTTTAAGAAAATACTACTTGTAAGGGTATTGTTCACCACCACATTAACATAGTGCCTAGCAAATCCTAAATGAAACTTGTGAAGAGTGACCATATCCACCTTAATGAAGTGATCAAAGGAATCCCCAATCCATTTATTAAAATAATCATCCAAAAACTTGAAAAGTGGACCAAGTACCCTAACCTAGACTTGGGCCAACCATTGAAGATCAACACTAGGATCGAAATCAAGTTTCCATTTAGCTAGAACAAGATTATGCTTTCCAAGCCTCCACGTTCCCACCAAGACTTTATTTTTATTTTCATCATTGGAAAACCTAAAAGGAACAAAGCTCTCACCATTTTTGAAACCTTGATAGAACCCTTCAATTTCAATCTGTTAGAAACCTAGTTTGTCACCATATCAATGGTAGGTCTAAAAGATAGGACCCCAAAAACTAGGATTAGAGAAAAATCTTTCATGATATTATCAACCCCTGAATATGGAATGATATTTCTAGCCTAGTATCCCCATGGGATGTAGACAGGAGATCTCTTAGTAATAAATACAAGTTAGAATGTCCCACTAGCACACCTTTCTAGCTCTACATTGGGATCCTTGTATCTGCATCCTTCTCTAGACTATTCTTGGGTCTAGAATTCTAAAGAAATTTAAGGTCCTCAAATGGAATAGGGAACCCCTAAAAATTCAACCTCATATCCCCTGACATCCCCCTATCATCTAGGTGAACCCCCTTGGAAATAACTAGTCAGAGGTCTGAGAGGACCCCCTCATTAAGGGGGGCTAAGTTTTCCATTGTAGATAGGACCATGAGAAATCAGTTGCAGAGCCCTAAAAATTGGATACTTGCAACTATTTGTTTCCAAACTAGTACATACCATAATTTCAAAAAGCCAAACTATCAATCCACAAACTCTCTTAAAACATTTTTGGTCTTCAGAATCACTAGGATAGTCAAAGTTGTCTCGAGTTTTTTATACATATTTTATAATTGGTGATGGAGCTCTTACTTAGTGATTTTTTAATTTTTTTTAGGATAATTGTTTAGGGATTTGTGATTTCTCATATTTGATTGAAAATTAAAATTTTATTTTCACTGTTAGGAAAGGTCTAGAAAATTGATTTTTATTTTTATGAAATGAAATGAACCTAAACTAATATGATAAACCTTAATTATTTTATATAAAATTAATAGGGAAAAATATATAGAGATATCATTTCTTATCCCTATTTACATGTCTCTCTCTCAAATGTATACACACAAAATACTATTTTATTGTAATAAAATATATCTTCTTCATTCAAAATCAATAAAGGGATGAACTACTATACCTCATTATGTGTAACATGATTTTTCACCTTGCTTTCTCTCCTAGATAGTTCTTTTTTTAATTCTTAGATCATTCCTTATATCCAAAACAAGAGAGTTCTATAGTAAAATGACCCAAGTAGAAGAAGGAATCCTTCCAAAAAAAATTGAAAACAATTGTTGATCACTACAAATTCAATCATTATGATCACCTTCACAACTAAGTTACATGACAATAGTTGAGGTTCAATCCTTATAAAAACATTATTTCATTGTGTTAGGATGTAATATTTAGAGTAAAAATATAGTTGGTACAAAAATGTAGAATAGTGAACTAAAGGAAAATAATAATGAATTAGAAATAAATGTAAAAATCAAATAAAAATACACTAATAATGAATTTATGTAAATAAATATAAATTAGGTATTAATAAATGTATATTTAAAATTAAAAGTTCATTTTTAATGTTTCAAAGGGTCTAGAAATTTATTTTTCTTTTTGTGAACTTGGACTGTACATTTTGAACGCTATCAAATGTTCATAAAATCCTTTTATGGGACATCTTCTCTTTACCTAATTTTTTTGATCAAGAAACATCCTTGCACCATTGTTCATGTTACATTATACAAAAAAGCATTTCAGTTTATCTATTTAGTATTCATTTCTATAGTTTTTTGGTACTTTTATCTTGTGATAGATCTAGAAAGCTTATTTTCTAATGAGATTATTTTGGAATGGTCTATGCATCATGACCCGATCCTATATCTATCATCACATGGTGTATCAATTTTCCCTAATAAATTTATCCTAAGATAGGTATGATCCTATACTAGGATTCTAGTTCTAATGGTTGAAGTGGAAAATTACAATTTGTAATGGAAATTTACCACATGTAATGCATAAGAATGTAATCTTTTGTGTTAATATATTTCATCAACTCTCACATATGCTTCTAGAGCTTGGTGTATTCATTTGGAGAGATTCTTATTATTTTCATCTTGGCCTTTATATTTTTAATCTATTTTGTTCCTCATGGAATTTAACGATTATATAAGTTGACTTGTAGTTGGGAATATTGTATGTAATTAGCACATAAGTTCTAGTTTTAGGTAGTGTAAAGCATTGCTAGAAATGAAACTCCTACTACAAAATTAGGAGGTAGAAGAAACTTGAATAACTCTAGTCTATTACACAATTTAAATTGATCATCAACTGTGAACTTGTTAATGAGGGGAGTGAATGTGTCTAATTAGTTTGTAGTTCGATATTGACAATGGCAATGTAAGATCCATATTTGCAAGCCAAGCTGATAATAACCATGTTATATTTCCATAAATGGTATTCATTGCTTGTTAGTTTTATTTATAAATTTATTTTTTTAATTACTATAGTTCTAATGCAAGGCATCTTCTTTGGAGATCATCTATATTGGTCATGTCAACTAGAGTCTAGAGCTTGTTTATAGGAAGTAACCAACATCATTAATGAATGCTATAGGTTTATAGATGTTGTATTTAGCTTAGCTATGGTGCCCCCAAGTCAAGGATGAATTCAAATGACTATTAGATATTTAACTAAAAAATATATAATTTGAGAAAGCTAACATCTCAAAGTGTGAAAATCTTCATTCGATAGTGCAAAGAAAAGTCAAATAAATTAGTTTACTTTGTGAAGAGATAGAGTGAAATAATCTAATTAGTATAATTGATAGCTTTGAAATTTATATGAAAATCTTCAAAGTAGATGAATTTGAAATTAATTCAAGTAATTCACTTTTCATAAATAAAATGAACAAGTTTTATTATTATTTTCTAAAATGTCATAAAATTTACCATTTTATGATTAATGAATTTCTAAAAATAATTATAAAAACATGAAATTATTTATCAAAATTTAGATAAAATAAAATACATAGTTATAATTTTTTAAATAATTTTTTTTATATTGAAAAAATGCAACTTACAAAGGAAAGAAGAGTAGTTCACAGGGAACTGTTGGAAAGAATGAAGAAAACATTACAATAGAGAAACAAGAGGCAAAACAATCCACAAAGGTGCATAGAGAAGAGTACACATTATCAAATAAAATTTATCAAAATTTGGATAAGGGGCTGAAAACTATGAAGCACCCCATTTTGTTGATTCTTGATTAGCTTAACTACTTGGTGCTAGATACATTGGACCTGATATGTTGTCATGGTACACATCCTGGAATTCACCTATAGTTGAGTGAAAATAGAAGCAAGATAATAAAATATGTCTGAATAAAGTTTTAAAATTGTAAATTCCTGATGATTATAGGAGTTATCAGCAACTACTTTACAATGAACTCTCCTTATGTGCAATAAGATGGTTTGTCGAACACTTTTAACAATGAGATTGTTTTGAAACCCAACTCCGAGTAAAGCCTCTTTCCAATTAAAGTAATGCCAAAAGATAGCAGGAAGACAATGAAAAGTAGAGTTCCATAACTTCTTTGCAAAAGAACAACCCCAAAAAATGTGATGCATGTCTTCAAATGTCTTGGAAAAAGGAAAATTAATGGGATTAACCATGATACATTTCAGCCTGCTACCAACTGGTAACTTGCAATGTAATATCTTCCAAGCCATTAATTGTGTCTCTGTGTTAATCTTTGACTTCCAAATTTTAGTTGAGATTTTTGCCCAAAACTTTTCACTAAATTTACAATTCTATTTTCTATTCAACCGAGACTTCACGGAAAGATTAGGTAGTAGCTGTAAATATATTTTATTCAAAGGAAAAGACAAGAAAGAAAATGCTGAAAGCCATAGCCAATCTTTGAAGAAATTGCATTGAATTGGGGTACACAATTTCATAGACAATTTTGGAAGCACTAGAGATTCCACAAAGATAAAAAATGATTTGTATTTATTGTTTAGATTAAATTGGGCTCTAATGACATCCCATGGCAGCTAATCTAAATTATTGAAGTCCCAAAGATCTCCCACCATGTTAATGCCTTTTTTGGATAGAAAATAAGATAATTTAGGAAAACTCAAGGCCAAAGGCTGATCATGATACAATATATGCCTGTTCCACCAAATAGAAAAAGTGGAAAAGCTGAAATCATGTTGGAGAGAACCATCTCTCCATTTTAAAAGATGACTGACCCTTTGCCAAGCTTTCCAAATTGATTGGAGAGAAGGTGAGGCCTTAATAGAAAAAGAGGGAGCATGAAGTCACTTGTCCAACCACCCCACACCTTACCATTTTCCTATAACCATGGCAAGGAATATCCTATTCTGAACAAGAACTTTCCAAGGTTCATCCCCTTTAGCAACTTTAATAATCCATTTCTCTACCAAGCAAGACCCCTAGGTTTTTGGGTCAATTAATCCCAAGCCTCCTCTGTGTTTTGGTTGAATGCAATGAGAACAAGATGTAGATATAAACCCCTTACCACCATCCCATTTAGTCCATAAAAAATTTCTAATGATTTTAATTAATTCCTCATGACCTTTGTTGGAGGGCATCCAGCTAGATGAATAATAAACATGAGTGGCCAAAAAAATCTTATTAGCAAGTTGGATTTTCCTAGCAAGAGAAAGAAATTTATTACCCCAATTAAAAATTTTGGATTTGACTCTATTAAGATACCAAGTCCACATATTAGAGAGAGTGACTCCTAGAGCAAATGGAATCTTGAGATATCTCATAATCTCGGCGTGATTAATATGCTTCCATTCACATGGAATCCAATGGGGAATATGAGATCTCTTGCTCAAAGTTTTGCAAAAATAATAAGCTTTCATCAACATAATATGAGTTAATAACAATAGAACTTTGAGGAATAGAAACACTTGAAATGAATTTCAACTTCCATGCACCTTGTAACATATAGCCTAATGCATCTATAGTTAGTACACAAAGATAACAGGCAAGAGGACATCCTTGATGAATAGATTGCTAAAGAGGAAAAGGATCAGTCATCATAATATTGATAATGATTCGAGAGTTAGCATCCTGAAATAACATATGAACATGAGCTTGAAGTTGAAGACTGAACCCCAACCATTTGAGCATGCTCAAAATAAAATTCCACAGTATTCTATCATAAGCCTTATCAAAGTCGAGTTTGACAAGAATAGCATTTTGACAAGTTTGTCGAGCCCATTCGCACGTTTCCCATGCTAAAATCAAATTATCAAGAATATATCTATTAGCAGTAAAACTAGTTTATTCAGGTCGAACAATTTCTTGCACCACCAATTTAATCCTATTAGCAAGAGCTTTTGCAATAATTTTTTAGGAAGTATTCAAAAGTGTAATGGGACGCCAACCTAAAATAGAATCTTCATTTTTCCCTTTGGGAAAAAGTTTGATCATACCACCATTAATAGCGGGACCCAAGGATCCTCTCTCAAAGAATTTTAAGTATAAGTAATAAAAATCTTGTTTGATGTGCTTCCACATTGCTTTGTAAAACTCCAAAGGAAGCCCATTTTTTCCCATACATTTATAAGGAGCCATATTAAAATGAGCATTTTCCAGCTCTTCCAATGTGAGGATTCTATCAAGGTATTGGTTGTAATCAGCAACTATACATTGAGAAATGTGAACTTTAACAATATCTTCTAGAGCCTCTTGAATGTTTGACCATTGATCATCTTTGAATAGATGTTCATAAAAATGTTTAAAAGCTTTGCATATTTCAGCTAGATCAGTAAGAACAGAACTAGATTTGTCTTTAATGGCACCAATATTTTCCTTTTTGTGTTTATAATTGAGATAATTAAAGAAATATCACGTACCCTTATTACCTTCTTTTATCCAATGTAATATAGATCTAATTTTGGCTCCCTGACCTTTATAATTGTCAGTCTTGCGCAATTGGTTTTCAAAAGCAGTAACAATAGATTGAAGGTTTATGTTATTAGGATCAGCTGTAAGAAGTTTTCTTGCATGGACAAGTTTACCTTAAAGAGATCTTTCTTTACACTTCTGCTACTAGGCCATTTTTTTTTCCAAAAGAACAAATAAAATTAGTGCATTGAGAAATGGCAAGACACCACCAATCAATCAAAGAATCTCCTTCTTTGGGTTTAGGAAGAGAATTCCAAATCTCCTCAAGGGCAGCAAGGCAAATAGGATTCTTTAAATGAGAAACATTTAGTTTGAAATGGAGGGAACTCTTAGAAGTTAGGTTTTGAGAAAACTAATGCTGCACATAATGGGGAAATGATTAAAGAGAGTAGAAGACTAATCCACTTGAACACAAATCTCTAACGGATCATAAATCAGCAGGAGACTAGAGGAAATATAAAACCTGTCCAACCTACTCAATTTTCTACAATCTCCCATTCTGTAGTTGGACCGAGTATACTAGTTCTTCGAATGGCTAACAAATTTTTCATGAATGGGATCAGTCACACCAATGGAGTTATGAATGAACAACCAACTATCAAACTCATACTTGCTAAGCTTTAAAAGACTATTCTAGTTGCAATCATGAGAATATTCAACCATGTTAAAGTCTCCTCCTAAAATCCAATGAGCATTGGGTAAATTATTAGCCAACCAATCCCCAAGAGAAATTCTCTCTTTAACGAGATTGGAGGCATAAATAGAACAAAATCCTCTAAGCTATCCATTGATAAGAGTAAGAACCCAAGCACAACTGTGGGAAGGATCTTCTCCTTTGTCAATGATTTATTTTGAAACCCAAGCAGCCATTCCAATGACAACACCACTTTTACCATCTGAATGAGCCATATGAAGAAAGGTGGCATCTTTCCAGATATTATATAAAGAAATGTTATGTCTAATTTCACTGATTTTGACCTCTTGAAGAAAGACAATATCAGGTTTCCACTTAATCACCATCTCCTTAACTTTATATTTGCGATGAGAGAGAGAAATCCCTCCAACATTCCAAAAAAGTAACTTAAGTTTCATGAGATAGGGGAGAGACATCACCTTGAGCGAGCACACTTAAATAATTATATATAATGCAATATTTTGTACTATATTGTGAGTGCACTATAATTAGTAAACTAACCTTGCCGAGCTTCCAAAATGTTTACAATTTGAATATTTATTTTTGCTCTCTGCTTGAACTCTCAAAGAATATTTATGTTTCTAATTTTGAAAATGAAAAGGCTCTCAAAAGATTAAAGCTTGCTATATTACTAAAATTGTCCTATCTATCACTCATAGGATATATATACCTAAAATTCCATACTATATTATAATAATAGGATAGATAGCTTTATCAAATTATACAGTTAAAGACTTCTAAAGTTAGCTGCAATAAAAAAATTCATAGAACACACAGAATTACAAAATTCAGAACAATTGTAGAAATCACAACTTGTGATATCTTAATTGTGTACAGACGGAGAACACTGAACCAACCAGTTGATATCAAATTTAATTTTTAGCTCAATATTATGTCTGTTACATTTAAAGCAAATAGACGAAAACATCGTTATTCCTTTCCAAAGCTACTAGTACCTTGTCTACCTTCCCGTCCTCCTCATATTACGTCTTTGTTATCTCCTCGGTCACTGCTTTAAAATCTGTCTTCCTCGGATTCCATTGGCCGACTGGATCATCCGGATTAGAAATGTCTACATCATTTCTTAATTTAAAAAAAGAGAAAACAGCTGTATTTTATTATAACTTAGGAGGTAACTTCATTGTAATTATAAATTTAGTGAATTGGCTTTGTCAGATTAATGTTCACGGCTGTTCAACGATTTCGGAGAGGCATTGCCGACTGGACTAAATAAAAAATTCGAAGACAACTGTGTTGTTATTGTTATTAACTCAGGACACAAGCCCATTGAGATTATAAAGACGAAAACATTGTTATTCCTGTTCAAAGCTACTAGTACCCTATCTACCTTCCCATCCTCCCTAAATCACGTCTTTGTTCTCTCCTCGGTCACTGCTTTAAAAGCTGTCTTCCTCGGATCCCATTAGCCGACTGTGTCTCATTAGCCGACTGGATCATGCGGATTAGAAATTTAGAAAATAGAAGACAACTGTATTTAATTATAACTTATGAGGCAACTGCATTGTAATTATAAATTTCTTGTCAGATTAATGTTCATGGCTGTCCATCGATTTGGGAGAGGCATTGCCGACTGGACTAAATAAAAAATTCGAAGAAAACTGTGTTGTTATTGTTATTAACTTAGTACAGAAGCCCATTGTGACACTACTACATAGAGGGCGATATAAAGACATTTTTTGAGATAATTTAATTAATCAATTGTCTTAATCTTAGACAATAAAAAAGTTTTGTATTGTGGCAAATTTTGTCTTTAATTGAGTGTCATTAAATATTGTCTTTATAAGACAATATGTAACAAAAGTAATTTTGTCTCATAAGAGACAATTTCACATTTGTCTCTTTGGAGACAATATTTCTTAAATCACAACTATTATCTCTAGAGAGACAATATGTGTTTATTGTCACTCTAGAGACGTTATTAAACAACTCTATTATAAATTATTTTAAATTGATATTATTTTCTTATGATTTTGACATCCAACATTTGTAGAAAACATCAATACAAATATTCAATGTAATTATTTTCAATATTCAAGAAAGTAACATAACACACTAACTTGACCAGAAAAAATATTTTAATTTATTTATTTCCAATGCTCAATTTCTGAAAAAATGATGTGGGAGCTCGTCACCACAACAAAAAAAGTATACTATGGATATGGGATGACCATAATTGAATAATAACATTGAATTTCTTTACTCTATAACATTATAGTGAAGTACTTCAACTAACCATATACTGGCGACCATATTTAATGGTGCAGTACAAAATATCTTTGATATAAATACATATTCTATTGAAGAAAATCATAAGGAAAGATGATCTTCAAATGTGAAGCGAGATGTCACTCTTTTTATAATCCAAATTCTTCAAATTCCTGCACCTTTTGTACAATCTAATATGGCACAATCCCCAATGATGTGAATGCCCATCTTAGTGGGATATGTGGCTTGCAACTCATAGTGAACACCATCAAGCTCCCTTCTAAGTCTATCTTTGGAGGTAGCATAAAGTGTTTTTGCTTTGATATGAGATGCCGAAAAAGACCTAATTATATCATTAAAAAAATCACCACATTTAGTCACCACATTTAGATTTTGAAGTTATACATTGATGTGCAATTTGTTTAGTTAAATTGATAAGGGAAAACAAAGTAGATAAAATTGCATCCAATTGAGCACCACCTACTTTAATACTCACCTTATTTTGGATCTAGAAAATTATCGTTTCAAATTTCAATTGATACACCATATTTATGTATGAATTACATTCACATGAGAAGAATGAATGAAATAAAAAAGAACTGACTAGCCATTGAAGAATAACTTGCTTTTCTGGTTGTTAACAACTACAAAATTGAAATAAAAAACAACATATCTGTAGTCATTGTTGAGGGAGTGAGGCTATAAAATCAGCATAGCTTTTTGAAGATATCTACATAGGCTGTAGGATGTATATGTTAATATAGAAACCTGAAATCAGCAATAGGAAAAGTTTGAAAAATGATATTTTAATAAAATGCAGAAAATCATTACTATTATACTTTTTGCCAACCAAGTCTAGCTTTATAAACATAGAATAAAAACAAATGAAACAATCAGCATCATCATTTGTTGTACCTACACTTAAAAAAAGAAGCAATCAGCATCATGAAACAACAATAGCAAATAGGTAAACGACAAGAGTTGGTATTTTGAAAAATGAAACTATTCAATCTTTAACCTTTGAAACTAGATCTAGACATAAATGATATGACAACTTATATATATATATATATATATATATATATATATATATATATATATCCAACCTATATTTAAAGAGATAATATTAGCAATAAATGGGAAATTTGCATGTAGAGTTTCATGTTGTTTAACCTGCAAGTAGAATATACCAGTCAACACCAACTCATATGGGAGCTGAACAAAATGATCTATAATAGAAATAAATATGTGTTAAAGTGAAACTAAATGACATGAAATCTTTTCAACTTACCTCCTATACTAGAAATGGAAAGCAATACCCAACACCACAAAATAAGCCAAAAGAATATTAGAAATGAATAACAATATTACCTGGATCTATTGTAATATGTGGTAACCTCGAATTTAACCAAAAAATGTGTAGAAAAGAACTAAATTATACAAGATACATACACAGAGTTCAAAGACTCTATTACCAACTGAATGTTCTTAATTAAACACCACAAGTTACTACTACTTCATTATCTTATACATATAAAATAGAGTTTGTTGCATCTCCAAGAACAAAATATAGCAAAGCATGCACAAATAACACTAGCAGACGCATAGCCCAGAAATAGTGCATGCATTTTTTTTTAAGTAAAAGGAAAAGTGCTAGAAAATGTAATCTATGATTTATGTTATCTTCTATGAATTGTTTTTATCCATTCTTTTCATTTTTGTTCTCCTTCTATGGGGCACTAGAAGAATTGTTGTTTCAGATTGTTGATTGCATTGAACATCTTCCTCGTTATTCTTGTCTCTCAATTTTTGAGATCTAGCAATGGCTGCATGTTCAAATTTAGGATTATTGAATGCATCATGTGAATATATTTCTTCCTCATGCTAACTGCCAAACACTTCAGTTGATGAGTTTGACTTTTGAGTTGCCTATACACAACACAATTTAACTATTAAAACATAATATATCTAATTAAATTAATCCATATCATAAAATATACTAATTACTTACATCAAACTGATTACTAGTGATTAATTTCTCCCCTCGTTCAATCAAATATTGCTGAAGGCCTTGGGAACCATGTAGGAGAGCATACTTTAAGTCTTCTTCTGAAGCCTCCTTTTCAAACTAGTGAATCTATATTAACAAAGAAAACTAAACTTAAGGTCCAATGACTAATTAAATATAATTAACTTGACTTTTTATTTAAATAGAAAATATAACACATTAAATATTAATTTACCATGCCACCATGAACACTATTATATCCTCTAGATCCAAGTTTATGAGATCCAATCTTTGAAACTCGAGCTTGGGTTGCAATCCTTGTGTCACGAAGACGTCTTTTACCTCCTTTTTTAGATGGCGTATAGTTCGGATTATCATTAAGCTTCCTCTTAAACTTGGCATCTTTTAATAATTCATCCCATGTCACTTGGTCTGTGATCCAAGATGGACGTGAATACTTCAAGTTTTTTGCCAATTTTGACCTTAGATTATCTCTTTTTGAGCGAATGTACTTACATGCAATATCTAGAATAACATCTCTATTAAATCTAGGATTACCAAATGTATTTACGACATCTTTAAAGAGTTCTTCCTTTTTATCATCTGGTTGTCTCCTCCAGTCCCTTTGGATGGTATCTCCAAATAGGTTTTTTGCACAGTGATAAATAAAGTGATAAAGTTTTAAGCCTGTATCATCCTTCAACACATTGCCTTGAGAGGTGAGTAAAATTGTTACTTCTTGCAATCCTTTTGTAGTTACTAATGATACATTTGAGGTCTTGGGAGTTGAGGCAAATGCCATTATAGGCACATCAGTTACTGGTCATTTACTTCCTGTATTTATAATGGAATTATGAAATTAGTTAACACCCTACCAAAAATATTAAACTATTGCCAAATCTGAAACAAGAATAAAGACATTATTCATAAATGAGAAATGACATAATAGACAATGCTAAAAAATAGAATATACAGAGGATACCAATTATTTTTCACATAGTTATGCAGCAAAAAATGAATACTAGTTTGTTTATAATATCATTGATGTCATAATTGATAAATACATACATACATATATCATTATTGTACTAAGAGCTATAGAAAGTTTCAGATTCATTGTTTACATCTCAAAAATGTAAACTACCACTTGCACCAAGGAATGGTTCAAGGCATAGCCAATAGGTGATTCAACTGAAGTTATGTTCCTTCCTCTTGTTTGTATCTGTAACTTAGGTTTAGTTTTTCTACTATGATGTTCTTGCAGACAATTTGTCCTAATTAGTCAAGATTGTAGACTTATGATTGAATAATTAAAGATATCAAAATTTGAAGGTTAGATATTAAATTTATTGTCTCCTTCTCCTAGGGTTTTTCTTTTTGAGGGTTGAAATGGAAACCTGTGCAGGAATAGTATACTGATCTCCTGAAATCAGCAAAAACATCTGCCAAAAAGAGCCATACAAGAGTTTCAAAAATCCATAGACCTTAAGCTAGACCATATGGATGCTTTGTATAATTTGAGAGGGTTGTTCAGAGATGTGGGAAGGTATCAAAGAGTATCAAAAATGTATAGCAAAGTGCTCGCTATCTGGCCCAATCAATGGCATGCTCATCTTAACAAATTATAGCAGGATGAAGCAGGAGGGTAAGAAAGGAAAGTGTGGTGATATTAGCAATACCATGGGTGGAGGAGATGGGTTTTCTGACCCTGGCTGGTCAAGGTAGTTGAGTTCAAAAAATGGGTGTAAGGATGATGCAGGAGGAGGTAGGAGGGCTTGGGAAGAGTTGGGTCCTGATTACAATGCTTTTGTAAGGGATTTGTGTGAGTTGAGAAAAAAGGCAGACAATTCCAAAACCTAGGAGGAGGCTGTTGATGTTCATATGGCAATAGGGAGGGCTCTGTTTGATCACCAGTTGTTTAAGGAAGGATTGGTAAGTTTCAAAAGGGCTACTGAGCTGAAACCTTCAAATTTTTACCCCCATTTTAGGATAGGTAATACATTGTATGCATTAGGAAGGTAATCAGATGTGAAGGAGTCCTATATATTGGCTCTTGAAGCTGCAGAAGCCAATGGTAATCAATGGTCTTATTTGATCCTACAGATCCATGTGAATCTGGGCATTTCTTTAGAAAGTGAGGGAATGCTTTTGAGTGCTTGTGACCATTATAGGGAGGCTGCCATTCTTTGCCTGACCCATTACAGGGCATTAAAGTATTTGGGAAGTGCACTATTTGGTGTAGGTGAGTATAGAGCTGTAGAGAAAGATTTGGAAGAGGCTATATACTTGAGGAGCAATTATGCACATGCACACTGTGACCTTGGATCAATGTTGCATGTCATGGGGGAAGACGAGAGAGCCATACAAGAGTTTCAAAAAGCCATAGACCTTAAGTCAAATCATATGGACACTTTGTATAATTTGGGAGGGTTGTTCAAAGACATGGGCAGGTATCAAAGAGTAGCAAAAATGTACAACAAAGTGCTCGCTATCTGGCCCAATCACTAGCATGATTAGCTTAACAAAGCATTATCAATGCTAGGAGCTAGAGAAACTGAGGAAGCTAAGAAATCCTTGAAAGAGGCTTTCAAGATGACAAATATAGTGGAATTATATGATGCTATTGCACATTTGAAGCACCTGCAGAAGTGGCCTGAAGGGTTAAATACTATAATCTAAACAATAGATCAATGTGGAGGTTCTGATACACAAGCACAAATGGGATTGAGTGGGAGAATTTTTGAAGGAGTATTAGTTGTGGAGTCAAATAGGTTCAAAAGAGAAAATAAAAAAACCACCCCAAGGCAATACTTGGCATATGCTTTAGATATAAGAACCTTCCAGAGGCTTACCAAATTGAACCATTGTAATGTAAATCTTCTGAAAAAGAAATTATTTGAAACAAGGGTGACCATTTCTCAATCTGGGACTAGTGTACCACAGAAAAATATTCCCAAAGAAGAAGTAGAAAAGATATTCAAAAGATTGCTCCATTTTCTTAAACTAGAGACATTCCAAGGAGCGGTCAAAGCAGTGAATGAAAGAGTGTAAATAATATTGGATGGAAGTGGGTCTGGAAGAGTGGATTTAGGTTTTTTTTTTCCTCTACTTGCATCCATCTATTCAAGTTCTCTAGATAAGAGGAAACAATATGTGTTTGATGCTTTGATGTGGTGCTTAGCAAAGGGCATTGGTGCGTAGATTCGGAAGACAGATGCATCAAGTTATATTCGGTTGTTAAGGGCAATATACCTTCCTTCACAAGGA
Source organism: Cupressus sempervirens (assembly GCA_028749045.1). Taxonomy (NCBI): domain Eukaryota; kingdom Viridiplantae; phylum Streptophyta; class Pinopsida; order Cupressales; family Cupressaceae; genus Cupressus; species Cupressus sempervirens. Next base: position 303,813,122 of record CM053786.1, on the reverse strand, counting down.
GTTAGCGATATGATGGAACTTCATGGAGAGAATGACATGGCAAGCATTTCATTTCCTAAGTTCCTAGAGATGTTTGAGGATCTAGACTAGGGTTTTGGCATCATGAACACTATAGTAAAGCTTGTAGTAGGGAATAGGGTGCGGCATGGGTAATCATCTTGTGTAGTTTTCTCATATCCTATAATTGGACCAAGATTCAAAGAGTTAATTTCTCAATTCGGCCTTTGTTCTATTTGCTATAGTGAAGGGAAGGTACCAGTGGCATGCAAGCAAGAACAATATAAATTTAAAGAGTACAGAAGTGAAACAGAGGCCATAAAAGATAAGCTCAAGTTATTTGGTTGATGATCATAAATACACTTCCTTTCTCTTTCACAAAGCCATGGAACTCAAATTGTGGATGCTAATGACAATTTTGAGGCAGCTAGTTCATATGAAACAGTTAGCTCATTTTTCCTTCATCTAGAGAAAAAGTTTCAAAAGTAGTTTGTAGCTTTGCTTGATTTATTTGGGTGATTTTCCTAGTTTCATTTTTACACTATTAACATAAATAGTAGATTGATACATTTGTTTTAGTTTCAACTGTCTTCTTATATCTCAACAAAAAAATTAAAAGGAAGTAATAGAAGCCTTTTTCAACTGCCATTGTTTTTATAGGTCAAATGGATAATTGTATTGCAAAGGGCCTTAACATTGGGAGTTTCCTTTGAGATTTAAGGTCAATATTTTATCCCAGGGGATTGTTATGAAATATTGACAGAGAATTATTGAATGAAAGGTCAGGTGCATTGACATTTGAGGTCAACATTTTATCTTGTCATGCTAATAATTGCTGACAGAGCATAATAGAATGAAAAGTAATTTTTTTTGATAAACAATAGGATATTCCTTACCAAAAAAACAACAATTTAGATTTTAAACATCACAAAATTATACATTTTTCATAAAACTTTTCTTTTATTCTTTTGACACCACATATGCCCACTAATGTTGTCTACTTTTAGGCACTAAAATCAATTATAGATCTATATTGCTACAAATATATGAACTTGGCAACCACAAGAATAATATAATATCGGTAGACAATTTTACCTATTCATCTGCAGTGGTCTCTGTAGTCTCTAGCAATGCCCTTTCCCATAATTGAATTTGTTTAATTTTTTCTTGTCTAAGTTGAACATTTTTAGGAGTATCAGGAAGGAGCCTTAGCATTCTTGATTGTTTGTCTATATTACTCCTTAATGAAGCTTGTTCCATTGTTGGTGGAAGAATTCTTACTGAAGCCATATTTGATGTCCTCCTAATAGGGGCATTCATTTCCAACTCAACACTAGGTATGTTAGGAACATTGGTGTTTGATGTTGAGAATATGGTATGTGGTTTTGCACTTGATTCCACTCTTGTCATTGGATTTTTTTGTCTACATAGAATAGGTAGACCATGAGCCTCTACACCAATGGATTGCATGCTTGTTGGAGTAGCCCTTGAAATATCCTAAATATACAAGTATAAATATTTTGGTGGTATGATAACGAAGAATAATGTAATCAGGTTTACACAATAATATGATGGGACGCTACCTTTTGCATCATAGTAGATGTATTGGCAGGCATGGTTGGATCCTGTGTGCCAACATAATGCATGGTCAAATGAGTTACTTTATAAATTTCTTGTGTATAAAAAACATTAAAATTAGTAAGTACATAAACTGAAATATTTTAATTAAATTTATAATAATATAGATCAAATTTTACCACTAGTATAGTACTAGATGTACTAATTGATGTGATAGTAGTTGTAATGACTTTTGAGATGGCATGCATTCAATAGATGTAAAATAACATTATATAAAAGGTAACATCATATAGAAGGTAACATATGATAAATGAAATTATAAAAAATAGTTTTCAATCTTACCTCTTGCACCATCATCGTTATCTGTTGCCCTTGTCCATTTTTTAACATTTCAACTAAAGCATTTAAAATCAATGGATCCCCCATAGAAGCATTTGTAGCAGTCTGAGCCACATTCTTTAAGAAGTACAGAATGTTAATTTAAAAAAATTACGAACATAATTATTAAACAACATTTGCAAGCAATATTACTAACAAATTTAAATTCACTTCCCTTTGACAATAACATGTACAAATTTCATTAAACTTCAACATAAGTAATGCTAATTATGCATTTATTTTGAGTTTACTAAGTGGTGATTGCATAAAGTTTGTAGGCTTCAATTGTGTAAAGTTTCACAAAAATTTAATTTTGAATTTCGGATGTGCTAGATTGTGTACAAATTTTTGGTGGTTCCATTAGGTACATAGTACAGGTTTTCATTCAAGCCTGGATAAGTATGGGGTAATTGTGTCAGAGGAAAGAGTATTTCCAGGCATGTAGGACACTGACATGGTATTGAATAGAGATATCTGGATATTTCGAAAAAGTTATGGAGATTTTAGAGTATTGAATGAGTAGAATATTTACAGATTTTAAACTATTGATTGTGTATAGTTTTCTAGAAATTTTGGTAGATTTGTATAGATTTTGTTAAAACTTCATTGCTATTATAAAGTTACAAATTTTGTTTATTTTTACTAAATAAAAAATAATTTAACCCCTTACTCTAATTTCTATTAACCAATGAGAATGTACAAAAATGATTTTGTTAAAATCATTTAAATGCACTAAAAATCTTAGACCATAGTAAATATATGTCAGCTAAAAAAATTCCTCCAAGTGATTAGCTATTTACAAAGTTTTAATTGCATCTGATTGATGCAATAGTATCTTGCCGTAGGCAGGAACTAATAAACTAAAAACATAAACTTTTCAAATTAAAAAATTACAAGTTGTATGCATTGGCGTTACAAACATGCAGTAAAAAATAATTCAAATTACTAAATGTTCATTACATTTTGTGTATAACTAAAAACTCAATAATCTAAATATTTAATAATATCATATTAAACCCTTACAATAATCTTGAAGTTAACATGGCAATCAAACCATGTCATCCTCACAGGAAATGTCATCATCTGATGGCATAAATATCCCATCATCATTGGGCCCTAAATTCACAAATAAATTAATACCATCACTTTCATGGTCTTCATCACCTTCAGCTATAGTTAAATGAAAATCAATTAAGTCATCATCTTCATGGACTTGTTGTCCATGCAGTTCCTCGTGTCCTTCAAGCACTTCATAAAACCCATCATGCTCTTCCTCATGGTCATATGCATCATTGAGAATACAATTTTCATCATCAACATCATGGTCATTTATGTCTTCAAGTGGAACTTCAACATCTTCAAGTAATTCATTGTCCTCAACTTCATAAAATGTTGTTCTTCGTCCTCTTGGATCATAATCAATCACAAATGACCAACCAGGTTGTTCTAGATTTGGAATGAGAAATATCTGGTCACATTGATTTGGAAACACATAAGGTTTAGAAGTAGCCTCAAACCTAGATGTATTGATCATATAGAATCCATTATCATTCAAAAAGACTATTTTTTCATCACCCACTTTGATTATCCTATACCATTGAACACGAAAAACAACTTTCTTGAAAGATGTAAAATTGAGCTCTATAATATGCTCCAGCACTTTATAATATTGAAGTGTGCTTCTGATTGGTTGTATATCATTTGCATGTGAGCAGAAATCCACCTCAAATGATGCTAAAACTCCACAATCATAAGTTTGTCTCTTCTCATCAACTCTTCTTATGCGAAAACAATGACCAAGATTCCACATCACTTTGTAATATTTTACCTAAATTCATTAAATATATTCACTGGTTAGATTCAATGATACAAATTATAAAAGAAAATACATTAAACATGTCCAATATGTTAATATATATGTATCACCTCCCCATTCACAGATCATCAAACAAAATTTAATTGTTGTGGTGTCACTCTATTCTTCTTTTTTGTTGCATCATGTTCAATAGTGGTCTTTAGCCAATTCCATGAGCATCTCTCTGTCCATTTTTTTTAATCGTCGGTAGGTAGTCCTCGAGCAGTGTTTTGACCATATTTATTGTATATGTTGGCCCATGCCTTTTCATCCTCTAATTTATTTTGTTCAACATACTTCTCCATCCAGTCCAACATAAACTTGGAATTATATGCAATATACAAATGTAATGCCTCCCACTCAATTGCATCTACAATGAAAAACAAATTTGTTCAATATGTTAATAAATATATGAAGTCTTTAATTGTTAAATTCAACATCAAAACAAAGTTCTATTTCATCATTTTCCCATACCTTTTATCCTCTTTGATATCCCCTGACCCTCTAGTTTTTCTCCTTCAAATGAGCGAGGTTGATTATAACTCCATAATTGTGGAGCTTCAAGGTGCAATTGAGGCAAGTACTCACTTAAATGAACCATTGCCTAAAAAACCATGCACCCCTCAATCATGGATCCTTCTAGTCGAGCCTTTTGCCTAACAATTTTTTTTAAAACCTTTATATATCTCTCCACTAGCCACATTGTTCTAATATGAATAGGACCACACAACTCAATCTGTTCTACTAAGTGTACAAGGTTGTGCTCTTTAGAATTAAAAAAGCTTGGGGGGGAGCACATTTGAATATCACACATCAAAAGTGATATATTCCTCTTCCAGTATTTCAAATCTTCCTGATGTATCTCTTTAGATGAGACCCACCTACAACATTAGCATGTATTAGATAAAGATTAATGATATCTTCAAAATGAAAAGTATTAGCTTGTCTTAAGGCATAAGTAATGGTGCACTTCAAATGATAAGATTCTTGGATGATTATGCATTATTGATTCAAAATACCTCAAATATTTTGACAATTTGTAAATAGCTAATCTGACATCTTGATCAAAACTGCTTGGTATTGTTGTAGGCAACACATACTACACAACCATTGATGAACACCATGTTAAAATATGTGTGAGTTGATAGTTTCACTTGGATATATAAATTTTTAACAAAGTTTCCAATAATTATAACATACAAGAAAGTTACCTTTATCGAATTATGCCAATCATGTGTTTTTAGGCTTGACAACTCTGATCCATCTCTTGTGAATAAGTTTTTCAATGATGCGCCAAATCCAGAAGGAAACTTTAATATTTTTATTGTTTCAATGATGCTTTCTTTCTCGTTTGACATAAGAATCCATGGAGCATGAGCATATGAATTATCTCCATGTAACCACATGTCTGGCATGATATTGGCAACTTGAAGGTCCTTTCATATTTTTATTTCTGCTTCAAGGCTAGCTCCATTTAGATATTTCCATAAGCACTCTACCACATTTTTTCCAATGTGCATAGTATCAAATAGGTGGGCTATTGGTAAATTCTCATAATATTCTAGTTTATAGAAAATTGAGAGTCTTTTCATTCCTAGTAGAATTCTTGGCCCTTCCTTTTTGTCATACATTGCTTTCCACCTACTAGGGTTCATTCTCCTTGGCTTCCTTGTTTCCACTTCTTGTCAATTGAACTTGTTTTTCTAACACAGTCGATAGTGACAATTTTCTGGTAAGAAATGTCTATACTAATCATAGACTATTTTCCTGAGATCTTTTAACTGCCTAGACAAGGTTTTTGGTCCACATGATGGACAACCATGTTTCCCCTTTGTTTGCTGCCCTAAAATAAGAAACTAGAGTTAATAAATAGTAAAATGAACAAAATAATGGAAAGTTTGAAAAATTAAATTTATCATATATTACCACAGCAAATAGAGAGTCCAAGGGCATCGTGTATTGTCCATATAAGTATTGCATGAAAGAGGAAGTTTCTATCATTGATAGGTTTTGATACATCATACATATCTACACCTTTCCACAATTCATGAAGTTCATCAATGAGAGGCTCCATGTACACATCCATATCCTTTACCTGATACTTCCCTAAGTAAAATAACAAAAGTTACAACGTTTAGTAAAATTGAAGAATTCTTATAGAAACTTCAAGAAAGCATTGCAATCACATATGTTCTAATACCTAGTATGATAAGCATTAGCATTGCATGATCCTTCTTCATTGCCATCCAGGGAGGGAGATTATTGTTAATAATTAACATTGGCCAAATGAAATAAGTTGTTCTAAGATCTCCAAATGGATTGAAACCATGCATTGCTAGAGATATTCTTGCATTCCTTGGGTCATTTCTTAAATGTGGCCACTTTTCCTCAATCTCTTTCCAGTAGTTGCTATCTGCAGCCATATGCATGACACCATCTTGGCTTCTCCCATGTACATGATAATTCATATATTTTGCCAACTCCTTACATTTGAACATTCTCTCAAACCTTGGCTTTAGTGGAATATGTCATAGCACTTTATGTGGAACCTTCTTGGATACTTGGTCTTCTCGATACCTACTTGTCTAACACACTGGGAATTGCTTCAAATTTACATTCTTTCGATAATAGAAAATATGGTCATTTGGACATGTGTCATATATATTGTACTCCATTCCAATATCTTTCATTATTGAAGATACTTCTCTATGAGAATGAGGTAACTTATTATCCTTTGGAAGTATTTTGTTTGCCAAAAGCCTACATGATAAAACAATGATTTTAATAAGTATACACAATACTTAAAAACACTGAGACATTAAATGAACTTTATTGATTAGAATATCAAATCCTACCTTAATATGTCAGTGAAGCATGTATCTATCAATCCATGATTTAGTTTCAAGTTCAACATCAACATAAGTGTCGCCAGTATAGAAGTATCTGCATTTAAATAAGGAGGCATCCTAGCCAACTGAGCTATAGGTGAATCAATAACTTCTTCAGAAGATGTGTAGAAGTCTTGGATAAATTCATTCACACTGGCTTCATTAATCTGTGAAGTGGTTTCATCCATATATGTGTCTTGCTCTTTATCTTTGGATTTACTATCATCAATATCATTCACTGGTTCTTCAACAATATTGGGAACCGAAAGCAGCTTTTCATAATTTTTTTTTTGAAATGATCAATACTAAAATATTAACTAATAAGAATATAAATTATTTATTTTAAGATATGTTAATTACAATGTACCTCTTCTATGTAAACTCCATATTTCAATCTATGGATACCAACAAGTCATCGCTTCTTTAGTTTCCTATTTTTGCACCTTTTGCAAGTGCAATATATCATTTCATTGAAGTATGCATTTGTACTTGGAGTAGGTCTTGGTGCTCGTTCATCTAAATATTCAGATGATGATGATGTCCTATTATCCTGAATCCATGATGTACTATCAACAATGAGTGTGCTAAGTTTTTAACTTGCATAGTACATATTCTTCAAGAGTTGATGATTGCAACCACAAAAATTAAAAAATTGAGAAACATAATTTGAATATGTGCATTTCCTTAGGTAACTTGAGATAATATCTTAAAATGATTTGTATAACTATTTAATAAAATTTTAAATCAAAAAAGGATGTGACCATAGGTAAGCACCATCTCATCATAAAATCATACCTAAGCACCATCTCTTCATAACCATACCTAAGCACCATCTAAGGTACATGGTTCTCTTCAAAAATGTCTCTCGCAAACCTTATGATTTTCTCGGTTCAATATCCCAAGGGTAAGATTAATGAATTTGTCTCTCTTATTACCCCTACTATCGTTACATGGTAAGATTTTTGAAGATGTTTTCTAATTTCAAGGGTTTTATCAATGACTATGACATTTCATAAATAGCATGAATTTGTCTAAATAAAATTAAAACTAACCAGTTTAATATTTATATAATTACTCTATGTTAAATATCCAATCATAGTTAATGTTTCATTTAAATTAAATGATATTATGAGAACAAAACAAACATAAATACCTAGTCTACCATTTTGTGTGGATAGCAAGAAGATATCCAGATAGCAAGCTACAAAAGAAAATTGTAGAAATTAGTTACAATCATTACATAAAAAGTTGTTAAAATACAGGAAAAAATAGGTTAATCCTCCTTATTCCATAATTTCCAGTATTGACAATTTAACAAGAACAAGAAGCATACATAGTTATTGACTAGGTAATATTGAATGGTATTACATCAAATCCTATATATAGCATTCATATTAAAATTATCTCTACAACTAATAATAAGGTATTTAAATAGTAAGGAGAGATGTAAATTTTAGACAAAACTTGTATGTAGATGCTGATAACAAGCTAGTGATTCTCTACCCAACTCAAAAAAATATTTAATTACTAATGAGGCATAGTTTTAGTATGGTAGAACTCTTCTCAAAGTGCACTCGATAAAAGGATGAACAATAGATGTTGAAGTAAAATGAAATAATGGCCATCTATGGTTTTAACACTACAAAGATCCACAGAACCTTAGAGTGGTGTGTTTCATTCTAAAAAGTCCAACAAAGACTCCACCTCAAGTAAACAAAACTTGGCAAATGCTCAGAAAAACTCCCCATAACAACTAAAAGATAGTATGCTTTTTATCCATCAAGGCCTAGCACTTGAAAGTTATGCTAATTTGAAAAATCAACACACTAGTACATGGCTAAAAGCTAGTAAATCTATGCCAACGAAATGTGTGCATCAATTAACAAAGAATATTGACTCAATTTGTTTGCTCATTCAGTCAAAAACATTATAAAACAGTAATAGAACTATGCATAACATGAGAGAAGACAAATACTCCTAAACAAAGTTCATCATTTTATGGTTAGAAAAAAGTAATTGTCTACCAAATAATATGGTAAGATGTCAATCGTTATAGTAATATGGACTTGGCTTCAAAAGCATTATGGACTAATCATGGGCACACTTTTAGTAGCTTCATCACTCATAATCTCCACCTGGGTTTGTAAGGAAAATCTAACTAAAATTTGTATTGTTCTATTATATTTCTTCAGAATAACTGAGAGGGGGGGGGGGGGGGTGAATCAGTTATTCAAGGTCCAAATGCCCTAATAATACTTTTCCTACAAATCCTTAATGGTGCATAATTGAACTTATCATGTATGTAGTTTTAATATTGAAACAACTATGGAAAGTAAACATGCATCACACCATAACACTAGGAATTTGATAACCCAGAAACCCTCTAGGAATAAGAAGGTAAAACTGGAGTGGGGATGATACCCACAAAATAACTGTGCAATTGATTTCAACCACTTCTGATGGTCTGCCCTATCAAAAGCCTACATTGTTAAATGTGACCTTATTAAAGCATTTCACCAAACTGTTAGGAATGGGCCTGGTTAAAGGACTTTAGAACATTCACTTGGAATGTCACCTAGTTAAAGGATTTATAACATGGCTATTAAACCAACCTAAGTCCATAAAGGATTTATCTTTAACTATTACAATTGTTAGAGAGTAACAAGAATGGCTTTCAATCTGATACAACTTACAACATATTTTATATATTATAGATCACACTTCGGTTCAATTCTTTGCTTGGCTTTAATCAATTCAGTTCTGTGAGCTTGTCTTCCTCTCAAGCTTCGTCTCCTTGAGTCTTCTTACTCATCATACCAATGTAATCATATCTATGGTCATCTAGCGAAATAGAGTATCTGTGCTCTCTTTCTCCTTAACACCTTCTTCGGTACTTCATGCTTCCATCCTTATTCACCACCATACTCTCTACTTTGTGACCTTATGACTTCTTAAATAGAAATCTTAAATATCTTTCCTGCTCAATTCTTCCTTTCCAACTTTAGGGTTTCAATAGATTAGGTAGGATACAATGTATCTACCCCATATCTCTTCTTCATCTAAAAACTTTGTCTAGAGTCCAGTTGTATTCACCAAAAATGTTTTACATGGTGTTCTGTGCCACTAACTCATCACTCTTATCTTCTATCTGTAAGGAAACTTGGCAATAAAGAATATAACCATTTCCACATAACCCATAATAAATCTAAAATAAACACGGAATTAAAATACACATGCAAGAGAATAGACAACATACCCACAAAATCTGACACAAGATATACCCTGAGAAACCCTCATTGAGGGAAAAAACCCAGCCTCCAAAAGCATCCATCACCATGTATTATTCAGCAAAAATACCATTGCCATACAACCATGGAAGCCTTCATGGCCATAGCCACAACCGAGCAAACTATGTGAACAAGCATGAATCCACACATCCCATGCCATGCTTTCAACCTTCACAAATGCTCCCTTGGCTAACCTGTCAAGCCTTGTCCTGCTCGACTCTTGCCTTTTGTCTTCTCCTTGTCACTCTCCCTATCTCTCTTTTTTGTCTACAACAACTACCCTTGTGGCTGCTTATATAGTAGCAAGTCCCACAAAAACCAACAAGTGGTATTACATAAACCATGTGCTAAAACCATGTCCTACCTAACCCACTAACCCCACATTTAATATTGGGCATTTAATTCTTTTCCCCAATATTAAATAATTATATGAAATATTATCACAATGTTACAATACAACTCATCAAAAATATTCCATGGGAATATTTACATGTTGCACGTCCATCTAGGTACAACATTACATAATAAAATAAAATAATAAAATAATAAAATAACAATATTATGCAATGTGTGCAACACCCATTATCTCAACACTATCCCACTTGTTGTATACATTGCATAGGGTCAGTCCGTAGCCACATAAATGAACAAGGGAACAATCCCTCCCAGCACATCCACCATCATGGATCGAAATACACCAAGTGCTCCATCGTGATACCCACAACAAAATCAAAGTATCCAGCATCTCAAACATGAATGATCTCACCTCCTATTATGCCACTCCCACTGGACATACATAGAAGCCATCCAAAGAGAAAACCACCCAACCTGTCGCATTAGAAGATCATAAAATCCTGTACCAACTAAAATTCCAAGCACAAAAAACCTGATCTAGAGGTAATCACATGTATCCATAGTTGTCAAAAAATATCCATAGCTGAAATAGCACTCACAGCAAGTGCCAAACCCATCCAACTATCCATACCTCAAAGGTATAACAAGTGAATCTCATATCACCGACATATCCAATCTGCAACCTGCAATCACAAGCCTCAAGAGCAATACCTGCCACATATATACCAAGAAGCTCCCGCTACAAAAGATAATGTCAAATCTATAACCAATCCACTCAACACATCTCAAAGAAGTGAATCCATGTAGTATCAAGGACATCCACAATACATAAACTGATATCCTGCAAGAACAACTCTCATTACAAGTCTCCAATGCTCTCCCAAGTTCACCACAACCAACAGAGGAAATAGATAAAGGAATAACCATGTCATCTCTCACATGACATACATGAGCACAAACCAGTGATCACAATCTCTAACCAATCTCAAGTCCAATGTAGGCAAAACTGAACATCTAGGAAGATAACCAAGACTAGAGAGACCATGCAAATCATAACCTGTACCATATCCTTCTACACACACCTCTAGATGTAAACTGTGCAAGTATGATATCCTCCATAAAACCCCAACAAGAAGCCTCAACAACACCCAAACCATACCATATAACTAATCATGGATGTAAGCCTCTCACAAGAAGATCAAACTCAATAAACCCATTCCTAAACCAAGGAATAACCATTCCTAATCTAAGGAATATGCCCAATATAAAACCATCTCCCAAACTCAACCAGCATAACAACATATGCACATGGAGATAACCAATGCTAAACCATCTCTCAAATGAACCCTCTAGAACTAACTCATGTACCATAGCTCAAGATCCATATCCATGAAAGACAAGCATAAATATAATGCAACTGAGAGAAAGAATGGGCTATACCTCTCAAGTAGCAAACCGCCGAGTAGACCAAGAGTGGGGAATGAGAATGCTCATCAAGATACCCAAGTCTCCAACCAAGACTCATCTAAGAACAATCTCCTCTCAAGTCCATATCAAGTGATTGCCCCTCGGACTTCCTATTGAAACCATCAACTATCCCAACAAATACTTCTCTAATCCAAGAGAAATCAGCATCACCACCATCTCTAAGTATCCATGAGCACCTGTAACCAATCAATCCATGCCAACTCCAAATGCAACATAGCAATATCATGAAGTATCCAGCTTATGATCAGTGTACTCAATACTAAGAAACTAAACCAAGATCAATGTCAAAGTTCCAACCATGGCCTCAGGAACATAAACATGACAACATGATCTTACCATCTCAACTAAAGAGATAACATGCTCCATATGAACACACCATAACATGTCACAACTCTAAACGTCTATCAAGAGTATACCATGACATAATAATGAAACCATCCTCATACCAAGGATAACATGCCAAATAAAAGTATAAACCACACCTTTGCCAAGAACCCTGTGAGTCCTCAAGATGCAACCATCTCCACACACCATGAATAAAACCATCTCCACATACCAAGAAGAACCATCTCCACATACCATGAAGATAACCAAGAACTCCATGAGTCCTCAAGATCTAACCATCTTCACACACCATGAAGATAACAAGTGCACCATGCAAATGTCAAAGACGCTTCTACAGCAATAGGATCTAAGACAAACCTCCAACATCTGCAAACACTCAATAAATATATCAATGCCAAAAAAACTCCCACTCAACCGTGGTACCAAGTCACCTATGGTATCATAAAATCCATCCTCTCTAAACCAAGAAGATATAAATCGAACCAAGAACTAATCCTGCACTGTCACCCCATCACTGTCACAAGCTCCCACTAAACTGTGTATCCAAGCTATCCATGACATCATGATGAAAATACTATCCTCTAACCACGAGAATCAACCAAGGCATCAAACCATCAAAGAACTCAAAGTGCACATCATGAGCTCCTCAAAAGAAAACCAAATAACCATGATCCTCAACCAAGAAGATATACCACCATAACTAAATTAAAAACCTAAGCTAATAAACATCAAGGATGTACCTATATAACCAATAATGTCATGTCAAAAATCCATGACACCATGATCACATCCATGAACCGAGCATCTAGCTCTCAAATTGTCCAACCTATCAGCATAGTCAACCATAATCCTCCACCATGACTATCCCTGGTAACAATATCTCATCCCTTCTACATGAAGATAAAATCATGTTACTTAGGGCATAGACAACCCAAATCCAAGCCACCAATCTGAATATGCATCAATAATGAAAGATCAATGGGCAAAGACAACTCATAACCAAGCCATAAATGCAACCTGTAAGTATAGACTACTTACAACACTGCACAACTTGTAGACCCAACAAGTCATCATGCATATCCAAACCCAAGCACTGATAACCATATCATCATGAGACCAATCTAAAATATGAATTGAGTATACAATGACATCAAATCTTAAATCTCCAATGCCATAAACTCACAAGTTACCATAGTCAAAATATATACCATAAACTGTTCAGATAAATATATCAACAAATAAATCATGTCAAACCTACACCAAATCTGAACCAATGTGTAGAGCTCTCCAAGAGCTTTTCATTGACTACTCGAAGTCCAAAATCTGACTCTGTATGCCCAAGTTATGCCCTAATCCGTGCTCAAAATAAATAACATCTGACTTTAGGACTTTAAAACTTGACAAAATTTCAAAATCATAGAACCAAACTTACCCCATCCTGTAGTGCTCTGAATTAGCTTTCCAACGCCTATAAGAACTCTGAAATCCAATATTTTGAGAGAAAGTTATGGCCATTTTACTAAGACAGTCTTTTTACCATTTTCAGTAAGATTTTTCATTTTTATTTTTCCAGTGACGAAAATTTCGATGGGATTAAATTTGACAGCCATCATGGGCTGAAACCAAAAAACTCTTTCATTTCCTCTGAACATGGCCAAACTAGGGCATATTATATATCAAATTTATGGAAATGTCGACCCGGATCTAATGGTGAGGTTTGTTTTTACCCAAGAGGTCATTTCTGCAAGCTACCCCCCAAAAACCCTCATTTAAATGAAACATCCGAAAAATTCTTTTGTCCAACAATTTCACATGCCCAAAATATTTTAACATCCCATCATAACAGCAAACCCAAAGTCCTCAGATCTACAATAATTATTCATATATCTTGCCCTTTCTTTTATCCTCTCATGTATTCCCATGGATTTAATCTAAGGTTACAATAATAAAACCATAGCTCTGATACCACTTGTAAAGAAACTTGGTAATAAAGAATATAACCATTTCCATATAACCCATAATAAATCTAAAATAAACACGAAATTAAAATCCACATGCAAGAGAATAGACAACATACCCACAAAATGTGACACAAGATATACCCTGGGAAACCCTCATTGAGGGAAAAAACCCAACCTCCAAAAGCATCCATCACCATGTATTATTTAGCAAAAATACCATTGCCATACAACCATGGAAGCCTTCATGGCCATAGCCACAATCGAGCAAACTATGTGAACAAGCATGAATCCACACATCCTATGCCATGCTTTCAACCTTCACAAATGCTCCCTTGGCTAACCTGTCAAGCCTTGTCCCGCTCGACTCTTGCCTTTTGTCTTCTCCTTGTCACTCTCCCTATCTCTCTTTTTTGTCTACAACAACTACCCTTGTGGCTGCTTATATAGTAGCAAGTCCCACAAAAACCACCAAGTGGTCTTACATAGACCATGTGCTAAAACCATGTTCTACCTAACCCACTGACCTCACATTTAATATTGGGCATTTAATTCTTTTCTCCAATATTAAATAATTACATGAAATATTATCACAATGTTACAATACAACTCATCAAAAATATTCCATGAGAATCTTTACATGTTGCATGTCCATCTAGGTACAACATTATATAATAAAATAAAATAATAAAATAACAATATTATGCAATGTGTGCAACACCCATTATCTCAACACTATCTAGTTTATAGAATTCTAGGTAACTACCTTGTCGACTCAGATTTGGCGAATCTTCAATTTTTAAAATAATGCAGTAACTCAGCATTATTGGTTTACTGATGCTTGGCTTCTTCTGTTTTACTCGACACTTGTATTTTCACTCAGCACCTATTTCTTGCTTGGCATCTGATATTTACTCGGCACCTGTATCTTCACTCGGCACCTGTTTCTTACTTGGCACCTAAAATTTACTCGACACTTGAAGATTACTCAACACACTCTAAAGGTGAACTTCCTTAGCTTCAACTAAGAATCTATTCGGCACTAACTAGCTTGTTTGAGACTCTCTTATGAACTTAGTTAGGCTTTTACAAATAACTTAGCTAAACCCTTACATCTTTGATATGTTTTAGTGTGTCTATTATCTATGTCTTAGAGTATGTCAACAATACACTATTTCATCAATGGCTTAGCTGATCCTTGTACTTCATTACAACATCATAACTTCAACCTTTCTCTAGGTACTCTAGTTACATCTTATTGATTGCCACCTCCTTGTCAATCAACCAATTGATAGTATTTGGATCACTAAAACAATTGTCATTCCTGCAAGTAGCAAGTTTGACATCAATGACAAAACAATGATTGAAAACATTCTTTGCTAGTTCCATCACTCTTCATTCATGATCTTATTCAGTCATTTCCAACACTGTTCATGATGGATAAGCTATCAATAGTTTCCTTCAAGTGTTTTAAAATAGAGCAAAACCCATGTAAAGTGATGCTCAGTTGCAATATGCAGATGTTGATATTTACTCATTTGTAAATTTCATACAACTCATTATAAGTTATGAAAAAGTATCAATGAGACAAGATGTTTGGGGGGAGGCATCGACTCTTCAGAGCATGTATAAAAGAAGATAAACAAACCCACAAAGGGGAAGGATTATGGATGGAAGAAAAGAGGCATCTTAGCATAAACATTATAGCAGAACCCAGCCAATAAAAAAGGAGCATGGTAGGATCCATTTTGGTGTATATAGTTGGGAAAGAAGATTTTAGAATATTGAGCATGGGATTTCATCATACTTGTCCAATCTATAAGCCTTAAGAAATAACTGTAGATGGAAAGTGATATACAGTGTAGAAATAATGTTCAGAACAACAACAACCATGGGCGGGCAATTGAGAATGACAACCAAATAATTGTTGAAGAATATGAAAACACAATATCAATAGAATTGATAACTGTAATCCAAAATAATTTGAAATGTTCCAATATATATAGAAGAATCCATGATTCACATGGGGAGCACATGACTTTGATAAGGGAGAGACGTATATGAAGACTGAGTCAATATCAAAGCCTGTAGGATAAGGAGTCAACAAAAGAAGACTCAATGGAATAAACCTTGACCATTGAATAGAAAGAACATAGAATTGAGGAAGTAAACAATTAAACCAGAATATGAAGTCTACAACAGTGACAAATATATATCTGCATAATTAGAGAACATGTGGATGAAGAGGTGTATATATATAATTTAAACAAACCTTCATTGGTAATATCTCACCTGGCCATGTCAGAAATAGAACATCGATCAATAGATTCATAAAGTGATCATGTCAGATATGAACAGTATGAATCCATAACTTAGAACACTATAACCGACTGAACATTTCTTTACCCGATCATGGAACTAGAAGATGAAACCTCCATCGTGCAGCAAGATATAGGATGACACCACAAGGGGAAGAAATATGGAAGGCATGGGTATGCTATAGAGATACCTTGAGAAGACAAAGGGAAGATGAAAATAGAAAGAGAAGAAATGCCACCAACCATTGCCACATTTTTACAAATTGATGAACCAACTATTGTAGCAGATGCAAAATGGACTTCAATTCAGCCTCCAATTAAAATCACAGAAAGTAGAATCAATTGGAACAATTTAAAGATGAAGAAGATAAAGTGAAAGGGTTGGACAAAGTAATCTCGTGTAGAAGGACAAGGGAAGATATGTGGAGAAGAAAGATGAAAAAACATGTGTAATTATTTATAATAAATCAGTATTTTGTGAAATTCTGTTCGTGTACTCATCTTGACTGCAACTCTATTTCTTTATTCCTTATTCCTTAGTTGTGGTGATCCTCAAGATTCTTAGATATATGCTAATGAAATATAGTATTTCTATTGATGTTTAATGTTTTCTTGAATCATTGGGTTATTGTCAAAAAAACTTAGTGCTCACTGTTAGACAATAAATTCTGCATATTTTATAAGAAATGTGCCACAGTAACTGCATATTCTCATTTCATGGAGAGAGGGAAGATTGTTAAAGGTTTTGTGCTGTTGAGATTGTCATATCATGAGCTTGCACCATAATTCTGTTCCCCATAAAGATATGGACCAAGAATCAACAAGTAACTGCTATTGCAAGTAATTACAGTGAATCGACATTCTTAAAAAAATGTGACAGGGACTTGGTTAAGGTTAGCAAGTGTATTTAAGGGTTTCTATACAGTAATGATCTGATGAGTGAGGTGTTAGAGGAAGCCCTCGTGGTGCTCGATGGTCACAAATGGGCACATCACCGGTAGACAATAAATTCATCTTTCCATACTGACAGTATAAAGGAGATATACAATTTAAATTAATATATGAATTTTCGTGCTAAAGATATAAAGGACTGGACGACATTCAAAAATTATCGTTCTTACTCTTAACAGATAGAAGCATAGATCTGCATAAATATGTGGAAAACAATTAAATAGGATAAAACCATAAACTGAAGAAGTTGGGCTATATGTGTAGGAGATATGCATTGACAAAGGATCCAGGCAGCTTAAGGATACAGAGATGAAGTGACAGATTCAAGTGGCAGAGTTTTTATTACTCGTAAATGATTGCAATGAATAAATATATACTCCTTCAAGTCTAATGTTTACCACAAATCATGCGAGACAGAGATATCTATAAAAACATGGGTGTGGAAATACTCCTTTTCGGTGCTATTGAAGGTGTTGCACAGATTCTGTTCTATTCCAGCAAACTGGCAAGTTGGACATGATGCATTTGATATATAGAAGATTCATGGTTTCCAGATTTGGCTTGGAGGAAGTGGGGGTTAGTAATCTATCCCTACAGCTGAAGCAATTAAAATGAAAGAAGCATAAACAACTGCAAAAGTGCACAGAATATTACACTCAATTCCCAATCTTCTATATCAAACTTTATATCTCCACATCACTATTGCAATAGAACATTGATTTGTATGTGAGTGGTAGAGTTAGCTAGGAGCAATATTGAATAGCTAGTAGATGATATCGTTTATGATTGCTATTATGCAAACTAGGATCTGAATATCATTATATCAGCCGGTTTGTAGCAGCAAGGAAATAATGTGAAATATGCATACTCAGAAACATTAAGAACTCAATGTTGTATTAAAGAAACGAGCAATCATTCCCAAGGCCAAACCAAGGAACAAAGGTTCCAAGTAGTAAGCCAAGTGTTGGTCAAAGTTACAGCTAAAGACAAGTAACCAATACTGAATATTGATCTCATCCAAACATTCAATCGAATGCCAATGTTATGTTTATGAAATTTGTAATGCTTTTTAACAGGAGAATGGGAGAGGATTGAGCTAAGGAATTAAGTTGAAAATTCTTAAGGTTCTATTAAGGGATTTTACATCTATAAAATTATGTATTAACCTGAATATCCAATAGGATCCAGCTCAGAATTGCAAATATTTAATTTCTCCAAATTTGTCTCCAGCAGACTTCACAAATTGCCCATTTGCACTTTTTTTAATCATGAAACCTGACAGGTTGGTAGAATACACTGCTCTGATGCTATTGAAATATCACCCTAGGATATTTGCTTCAGTTTTTTCAAATGTTCCATAGAAATTTATGCAAATATTTTGCAATAAAATTGATTTCTTCATTCAGTAGATTATATCAAAAAAACCATATAATATCAACCTGAAATAGAGGTCTAAAATTAAATATGGATATTGCCTTCAAATTACAATCTTATTCACCAAACATATATGAAATAATCTTATAATACCTCTACTTTCGACTAGTAGGTCTGCTATGTTCACCCTAACCTATCACCACAGATCCTCTACACTGCAGATCTGTCTTGTAGGATCATTTTTGTCTGATATGATTATTCTTTATTGTGCTCTGTTTGTGTAAATTACCAACTCTGACTGCATCCCAGTTTTTTGGATCGTTTAAATTTATTTGATTTGGTCTAGACCATTCAAATCCTACTTAAATATTTTAAACTCCCGAACAAATCAATTTTTTTGAAATCTGGTATCTTAGGTTTTTGTTATGAAGTACAATGATTGTTAGGATTATGATATCTCCTTATATTTATTTATTTGCTCTTAATTTTTTTAATGTGTGAACTTAATTTGGGCCCTTTAGTATATAATACTATTAAATGTTGACATTGTAGACTACCAACTTAGTGAGCTTTCATAGTTGTAGTCCTTACATTTTTTGAACTCCCCTAACGCTATTTATAACAGCTACTCTCTAAATTCACTGTCCCATAACTTGAGTTTCAAAAAGATGGCCAAGCCAACTTCATGGAAGTATATGCTTTACCTAGTGTAGAATGGTTGCTAACCAGAATTATAAAGCATACATTCAAATGTACTAGAATCACTGAAGCATTTAATATCAATATCAGACTTACCAAGGTACATGAGGGAAACCAGTATGTTATATTCAATCATTGATTACCAAAAACAACAAGTACATCATTCAAGTTCCAATGTGCTAAAATAGAGGTCGGTTGGTTAGAACCAACTGACACATCCCCTCACTACCAACCTACCCAACCCCAAACTAACTATATCTTTACTTACATCATTGTATAATTACACCCTACACCTAGTCATTTGATAATTCTTGAGGGGAGCTCAGTAGAATCAAAAGGAACATGGGAAAGAAACTGACTTCTCATGATTCTAACAAATACTTCTCCCATGTATTCTTTGTGCTAGCTTTTTGAGGGAAACGGAGGTAGCCTTCAATCTTAAGATGCTGGACTGTTTCTCCTCTATAGAATTTTGTAGCTATTCTGGGTTTTGGTTTTGGCATTGCATTCTTTTTTGTGCTGCATGCTATTAATGTTTCATCTCCCAAATAGTTCCCAAGTCTCAAGACTCCTTCCTTGTTTGGCTCTATCCTTCCATCTTTGTAATACTCTCCTTCAGATTCTGAGTCAGATGCAAGTCATTGGCTCACTATTTGAGTCCATAGATCAATAGTATATTTTTTCCCTTCATTCTCGATTGATAGGATGTTCCTTTTCCATTTATGGTTGGTCTTTGTTGTTATCAACCATTCCCTACCTAGTAAAGCATCTTATACTCTCTTTTCCAAGGAAATTACTACAAAATCCAAGAAAAAGTGTTGCATTCCCAAGGTTACATTTCGAGCCTTGAGCATTTCGAGTAGCTTTATATCATTTTGGTCTACTCCTACTAGGTGGAAGGTAGGTGGCTATAAGCTCAGTGGCCCCTTCTACTTGTTCATTAAGTATGTGTATGGGTGGAGGATGCAGATTAGTTGAGGATGCTAGCCCCATGGAGGGATAGAGCTAGACAAGGATAGAGTCTTGAGACTCAAGAACTATTTGGGATACGAGCTTCTTTTAGTTTGTTGAAGTAATTTAAATAGCCATCCACATGCATCTCTAATTTTAAGGAAATTGTTTGCTGTCCTTGCATTCCACTTTCCTAGAAACATGGACAAACACTAGCTAAAATATGATCATATCAATGGAACTTGTATCATAGAAGCTAATAGCTTGTCATTGAAAATGAATGGCATAATAAAGAGTGTTCACAACCTAAACTATTTATATCACTATCATTAAAAAATTATATTTTTCACTTACATCCTAAGTTGCCTGTCCCTGTTCGGATTTGAATTCAGGTTTGAGGGTCCAACTAGATTTTTTTAGGGGAAGTTTGGTTTCATCTATATGAAAACTTAAATATAAATATAGATATATATGTAGTAGAAAAAAGTTCTTAATACATTTCTATGCTAATAATAAAGTAATATGGAAAGATATACTATAATACCACCCCATATATTAATGTTTTAGTCCAAATAAGAGAGCAAAATGCCAAAATACATCACCATATCAATGTTTTGGCTCAACAATATCAATGTCAACTTTAACAATCAGCCATCACTAATGAACTTCTACACAAATTTTTTGAGTTTGGCAGTCCAAAACCCATAGGGTACTGAATCTGAACCCAGATTCTAGACAAACTAGATCAAGGCCTAAGCTTCACTATGAAGAACCCAGTAACCTAGCTAACATCTAAGAAAATTCTTGGGTGGACCAGCCACCTCTCTTCTATTTCTTGTAAGGATAGCCCTATGGTGGTTATAGCTAGCTAATGCCTAATCCTCAGTTTTGGATCCTAGTAGTATTCAGCATGATGTAATCAGGAATTATATTTTCTTGTCATTCACTATCTTGAAAAGTGGCAATTTCATTGGACAACCTATGTAGTATGTATGTGAGAATTCCATGTACAAACAAATGACAGTCTGTATAGACAAGCTCACCCCATTTTGTAACTCATATATTGACAGCTTGATTATGCACTTGTACACATTGTGTAATTAAAAATGTTATATGTATATGATCCATGTCTGGTTTGCATAGAGTTACACTAGTTTATAGAATTGAAACAAAATATTTAGTGTAGGTTTTGTGCAAGAAAATAGTGTGATGTTTTGAAAATTTGAAGTTTGGTTCTTATCTCCTGTAATATGAAATGGTGTTGGTGATGTGGACAATACCAACATGAATTAGCCACATGGTCAAGAGAAATGCGAGTCTTCCATATACACCTACAGAGTATTAATAACAAAATCAAATTCACTAAAGATCTTGGATGTCATCCTCAAACGAAATGAAGTTTCCCTACTTGACAATTTCTGTCATGTCCCCTATTCAAATAATTAAAAAAAAAAAAACTTTGTTAAGGCAGGCAGGCTCCAAAAAGGTGAAATTTTGGAAAAAGGGGTTAATCTTTGGAAACCAATGGACTAATAAATAAAAATTATTATTAAATTATATTTTATTAACCCCTCTTGGACATCAGTTAGGGTTATGCCCTCTTTAAAAGGGGTTTAGAGGCATTTTGGGCTCATTCTACATCTTGATTCTTGCTAATTTTCTTGTTGTTCTTCAGAGGCTGCCAAACCTGTGGAGAAGGAGACCCAAGAACGGGAGTTTGCAGGTTTCTAGGAAGGCTATGGATGGGATTTTGAAGCCATTCCATGTGCATGCTCATACAAAGTTTGCCTTTGTGCTGAATAGTGCCGATTTGGGTGTTTTCGGGGTTGTTTTTGGTTTGAGTTTGGGTTTTCAGTTGAGTGTTTCATATCAGTTTGGTTTGCTGCTGTATTTCAGAATTTATGATGTTAAAATAGAGCTGAATATATGTATTGGGTTGTGATTAAACTTCTGAGATAGTTTATGAGTGTTTTGTGGTGTTTCCGGGCATTTTTGTGTTAATTTCGGGAGCCCGATTGAGCATAGTTTTGCCCTACATTTGTGAGCTGTTGTGTAAAGGCTATACAAATCTGGAAATGTCATTTTGTAGGCTGTTATGCTGCTGAAATTTCTGTAAAAATGTCCATTTTTAGATTTATTAATAATTTGTGAAATTGTGAAATTTTTGGCACTAATTTGGACATACCCGATTTGGGTTTTATTGGGAAATTGGCAAATCTTTGTAATATTGGTTGTTTGATTTTAAAGTTCTGATTTGAGGCTAGAAATATCAATAAAAATCAGTAAAGGGACATTTCAGTGGTATCAGAGCCGTGATCTTGCCAGCCTGAGGGTTTGTAGAAGTTGCATGTCAGTTTTAACAACTACCCAGATCTTGCATGTCGAGTTTTGATAACTACCCAGATCTTGCATGTCATATTTTATGATTGCATGCAACTATGTGAAAGAGAAAAAATATATTTGCAGCGAGAAAAGAATAAAGAAATTTTGATCAAACCCCCAGTTGAAAGCAAAAGTACAAAATCCAAGGAAGAAAAAAGTATGGCTGATCCAGATGAGATGGCAAAGAAATTCTTCCAAGACATCCAAAATACTCAGAAGCAAACAGTGGATGGTTTGGCGGAAACTAGAGAGGCTTTGCGAATATTGATAGAAAAATTACAAGGAATTGCATCTATTAATGAGAAAGGGAGCACTTCAGAGGAGCCGAGAAATGGGAGATCCACACCATCTAAATCAACCAAATCTATTTTCTTGCCTGCAGATGAGCCACCAGTACCAAATCCAACCATTAATCCAGTGGAAGAGGTTACAGGTAATTTGATTACATTAAGAGCTACTTACAATGGCTTAGATGATGACTTTCGTAGTTCAGTTCCTTTTAGAGAATATGTGGATATGATGAATGCTTTGATGCCCAAGAAAGAGAACAGGAGGGAGCATAACACAAGTGGAAGAGAGCTCAAAAATAAAATAAGCAAGTTTACAGCACCTACTTTTGATGGAACAAATAAAATTTCAGCTAGAGCATGGCTACAAAAATTACAAACTTTCTTCACACTTAACCCCATGAAAGAGAGTGATGCTATTCAATTTGCAAGTCTACACTTGGAAGATGAAGCCTATGATTGGTGGTATCATGGAATGACTACTCAAGGTCACGATCAGGTAACTACATTTGAAGATTTCAGTCAAAGGGTAATAGATAGATTTGACCTCAAGGATGATGAAGAGTACTTTAAAGAATTTTCAAAGTTGAAGCAAACCAAATCAGTTAATGAGTATATAGAAGAATTTCAAAAAGTGGCTGTTATGGTACCTGATATGAGTGAAAAGAGGATCGTTTATCTTTTTCTTGATGGTTTAGAAGATTCTGTTAAGGGTTTGGTTAAGGCTTTCTCACCCTCAACCTTACAGGAAGCTATCAAAAGAAGCTTGCAACTTGAAACTTGCGTGCCTATGAAATCAATCACTAATCAAAAACCCCCAAATCTTTGGCAAAATAAGGGAAATTTTCAAAAAAAGACTTTCCCAACACTACCACCAAAAGATGTGACAAATATGGCAAAAAAGAAGGTAGATGAAGAGACTAGGAGTGAATTACAAAGGAAAAAGCTTTGTTTTACTTGTAGAGAACCATGGGTTCCAGGACACAGATGTTTGGGGAAAGGTCAAGTGCACTATATTGAAGTTGCTTCAGAATCTGATTTAGATGAGCACGAGGAATTTCATGATACTAAGGAGGAGGTAGAAGAAGAGAAAGTAAAAGAAATCAGCAAGGATGGCACTTTAGCAGCATTATCAGGAGTCCCAAGATACCATCCCTTCCGAATTCGAGGGGTACTAGCAGGGCAAAGGTTGACTGTTCTTCTTGATAGTGGGGCAACTCACAATTTTATTGATGAGGGATTTGTCATGAAAAGAGGGCTTAAAGCAGAAGATTTTGAGGGATTCAATGTTACTGTAGCTGATGGATTCACTATGCCTTGCACACGGGTGGTGAAACAACTCAAGATGACCTTAGGAGATTATGAGTTATGTGATGACTTCTATGTGGTTGGTATTGGGGAGACAGATCTTGTATTGGGTGTTCAATGGTTGCACTCTATCGGAGGCTATTACATGAACCATCAAACTATGGAGTTTAAATTTCATTCCAATGGGAAAGAAGTCATATTGAGAGGGTTATCGAATGGAGCACCTAAGGCGATCTCTGCAAAGAGGATGGAGAGGACTTTTCGAAGAGGACAAGTAACATGGGCAACAGGAGTCATAATCCAACCAACAAGCTCTCCAAAGAATCAAGGTAATTTTCATTTTGAAATTCAAAATATTCTTGATAAGCATAGTATAGTTTTCAATGATTTGCCTCCAAGATTACCACCAGATAGAGGTTTTGAGCATGTTATAGAGTTAGAACAGGGTGCCAAACTAGTTATAACAACCCCATACCGCCATCCAAGAGGTTATAAGGAGGAAATTGAAAAAACTATTAAAGAACTCCTGGACATGGGATTCATAAGGCCTAGCTCTAGTCCATTTGCATCATCTGTGGTACTTGTCAAGAAAAAGGACGGTACAATGAGAATGTGTATAGACTACAGGGATCTAAAAAAGAAGACCATAAAAAATAGGTATCCCATACCACGCATAGATGAACTCATTGATGAGTTACATGGTGCTGTATACTTCTCAAAAATTGACTTAAGATCAGGCTACCATCAAATCCGAATGAGGAGTGAAGATGTGGAAAAGACTGCTTTCAGATGTCACTATGGGCACTTTGAATTTCTTGTTATGCCATTTGGACTCACTAATGCACCTGCAACATTCCAATCTTTTATGAATAAGGTATTTAGTCAGCATCTTCGAAAATTTGTTTTGGTATTTTTTGATGATATCTTGATATACAGTAAAACATGGGAAGAGCATCTAAAGCACATAGACACTGTTTTGGGAATCTTGGAGCAGCAATCCTTCTATGCTAAGCTATCTAAATGTGAGTTTGGTTTGACAGAGATCCTATATTTGGGACATATTATAAGCTCTAAAGGAGTACAGGTTGATCAACAAAAAATCCAGGCAATTTTGGATTGGCCTCCACCCACTAATCTTACACAGCTGAGAGGTTTCTTCGGGTTGTGTAGCTACTATAGAAGATTTGCCAAGGGTTTTTCTCAGCTTGCTGCCCCTTTGACTGATTTGACAAAGAAAGGAGTTTTTGTTTGGATAGAAGAGGCACAAAAAACATTTGATAAGCTTAAGGAGGTAATGAGTTCATGCCCTGTGCTTGCAATTCCAGATTTTTTTTTACCTTTTGTTGTTGAATGTGATGCTTCGGGAGAAGGTATAGGGGCTGTCCTAACTCAAAGGGGACATCCAATAGCATTTGAGAGTCAAAAATTAAATCAATCAGAGAAAGGGTACTCCATCTATGATAAGGAAATGTTGGCAATCATGCATGCACTTCATAAGTTTAGACAATATTTGGTATATGGGAGATTCATTGTAAAGACAGACCATAATAGCCTCAGGTTCTTCTTGAACCAAAGGGATTTGAATGATCGTCAACAAAAATGGGTAAGCAAATTGTAAGCTTATGATTTTGATATTGAATACATGAAAGGAAAGAATAATGTGGTTGCTGATGCTCTCTCAAGAAATCCCACTTTGTGTTCCTTATCATCTATCTCTGCTAATTGGAAAGTCTCCATAATTTTAGAGTATGCTAAAGATTCATTTGCCACCAAGATTTTGGATAAGTTAGTGGATGATAACAGGTACAAGGTTGTTGATGAATTGATTTATTACAAGAACAGGATCTTCTTAGTGCCAGGGTCAAAAACTAAGGAGAGGATATTGAGGGCCTTTCATGACACACCTTTGGCTGGTCACCAAGGATACTTCAAGACATACAGGAAAATTTGAGAGCGGTTTTCATGGAAGGGTATGAAGGAGGATGTCCTTAAACACATTAAGGAATGTATGGTATGCCAACAAAGCAAGAGTGAGCAAAATTTTCCTGCAGGGTTGTTGCAGCCACTTCCTATTCCCGAACAAAAATGGGAAAGTATTTTCATGGATTTTATCACTGGGTTGCCCAAGGTTCAAGGTAAGGATTGCATATATGTGGTGGTAGATAGACTAACTAAGTATGCACATTCTTTCCTATCACATCTGATTTCAAGGCATCACAAGTGGCCGAATTGTTCTTCAACGAAATTTTTAGATTACATGGTTTGCCTAGAAACATTGTTAGTGACCAGGACAGTAGATTTCTCAGCTCTTTTTGGAAGGAGCTCTTTCATTTGGCAGGAACTGAACTCACTCCCAGTACTAGCTATCACCCTCAAACAGATGGACAAACAGAGATAGTTAATAAATGGATAGAAGGATATTTGAGGAACTATGTTTCAAATCAACAACATGCTTGGGTGAAATGGTTACACCTAGGGGATTATTGTTACAATACATTTCATCACATGTCTATTGGTATGCCTCATTTTTGTGCTCTTTATGGTTATGATGCCCTTTCCTTTGTTGATCTAATACTTTCCGATAGCAGAGTACCCGCAGCAAGTGATTTTATCAAGCAAAGCCAAGACATAATAAGGTCCCTCAAGGATAATCTACAACATGCACAAAACCAACAAAAGATATATGCTGACAGGAAAAGGATTGAAAGATCTTTTGAGGTGGGAGATTTGGTATTTGTTAGGTTGCAGCCATATAAGCAAAGCACCTTGAAGAGAAGTGGGACAGAGAAACTCAAGCCAAGGTTCTATGGGCCTTATAAAATCATCAAGAAGGTAGGAGAGGTAGCTTATGAATTGGAGCTCCCACCAAACAGCAAAATACATAATATTTTTCATGTATCTTGCTTAAAGAAGGTTCTAGGCCAGAAAACCATAGTATCTACAGAATTACCACCTCTTGATGATGAAGGGAAATTAGTTTTGATACCAGAAGAGATTTTGGATACAAGAGAGAAAAGGTTGAGAAATAGGAGCATCATAGAGCATCTGGTCAAATGGAAAGGATTACCACTAGAGGATGCAACTTGGGAAGGAGAACATATTCTTGAGAATTCCAACCTTCATTGCTTGAGGACAAGCAATATTTGGGAGGGGAGGACTTGTCATGTCCCCTATTCAAATAATTAAAAATAAATAAACTTTGTTAAGGCAGGCAGGCTCCAAAAAGGTGAAATTTCAGAAAAAGGGGTTAATCTTTGGAAACCAATGGACTAATAAATAAAAATTATTATTAAATTATATTTTATTAACCCCTCTTGGACGTGAGTTAGGGTTATGCCCTCTTTAAAAGGGGTTTGGAGGCATTTTGGGCTCATTCTACATCTTGATTCTTGCTAATTTTCTTGTTGTTCTTCAGAGGCTGCCAAACCTATGGAGAAGGAGACCCAAGAACGGGAGTTTGCAGGTTTTCAGAAAGGCTAAGGATGGGAGTTTGAAGCCATTCCATGTGCATGCTCATACAGAGTTTGCCTTTGTGCTGAATAGTGCCGATTTGGGTGTTTTCGGGGTTGTTTTTGGTTTGAGTTTGGGTTTTCAGTTGAGTGTTTCATATCAGTTTGGTTTGCTACTGTATTTCAGAATTTATGATGTTAAAATAGAGCTGAATATATGTATTGGATCATGATTAAACTTCTGAGATAGTTTATTTGTGTTTTGTGGTGTTTTCGGGCATTTTTGTGTTAATTTCGGGAGCCCGATTGAGCATAGTTTTGCCCTACATTTGTGAGCTGTTGTGTAAAGGCTATAAAAATCTAGAAATGTCATTTTGTAGGCTGTTATGCTGCTGAAATTTTTGTAAAAATGTCCATTTTCAGATTTATTAATAATTTGTGAAGTTGTGAAGTTTTTGGCACTAATTTGGACATACCCGATTTGGGTTTTATTGGGAAATTGGCAGATCTTTGTAATATTGGTTGTTTTATTTTAAATTTCTGATTTGAGGTTGGAAATATAAATAAAAATCAGTAAAGGGACATTTTAGTTTCATAAGAAAGAACACAAACAGATTCATACTTGCAACCTTGTTCTGATCACTACCCAAGACAGAAAAGAATTGTTCTAAGATCTCGAGTGCCTAGGCTTTCAAAATTACAATGAATTCTTGGAGCTATAAGAATGCATTTGACTATCATCTTTAACATGACTGGTAAAAAGAGAGGGAATATGGAAAGGACTTTTTTGTTGGGCTAGTAGTGGATAGCTACACCATGCACCAATGAATATTTGTGTATAGAACAATATATAAAGGAAGTGACAAAAGACATGTATAGAAAAATAATGGAATAAGACTTTAATTTAGCTGACCTTATAACAGTAGGTAGGCAGGCTAACAAAGACCCCATCTCATCCAAGAATCACAATTTAAGGATATATTGAAATCTATACCAAAAAACCCTAGTAGATGGGGGATGAAGTCCGAACTATGGTGTGAAATATAATATCTATAATATTTTTCCAAGTCCCAACAAAGCATGAAATATAATAGCTATAATATTATTTCCTAAAGATAAAATATTTGAAATATTGATAACAAAGTCGTAATGCCAGAAGGGGGGAAAAGCCCAACTAGATATACCATATGAGGGTGAACAAGCATCCACAGTTCTCACAAGAATCATAAACCAGCACCAAGCAACCATGCCAATTGCGGAATCAAGTCCGAACTAACAAAAGAATGATTATGAAACCCATTAAGTGAGGGTTTAAATAGATACATGAAAGGGAAAACCTAATTACTCTTTGATCAACCTAGAAAAGTGATGATTTTTTAGAAATAAAATGACACTATCTATAAGAAAATCAAGTAATTCAATCTGGCTCATAGCTCCTACAATGTCTACCACTTGTTCTTGAATGGAAAGTTTGCAGACCTTTCAAAATAAGGTTAGACCTTTCACACTTATCATCTGACCATTAAATCTTTTATTTTGAGACAAATCCCATCATGATGTTTTAGTCATCAACAAGGATTAATAAGAACCAAAGTTATCTTATCTTTGATATTCTAAAAAAATTTACAGCTGGCAATTATCAAAATTTAATAAAGCATGGAAGGATAATTATTGACGTGACCTAGAGAACTACAAATGTTACAGATTTGTATTCTTATGCATCAAACAGAAATTTAGAAATGAAAAATATCACCTTAAACCCAAAAAAATTAACAAGACTACAAGATTTAAAAAGAATTATTTAGACAGGGGCAGAATCGAAGCCAAAAAAATGTCTGGACGACAAATTCTACTAAATATTCTTCACAAGTAGATATATAATATATGGAAAATTATAAATAGGACACATATTTTCTTTGAATTCTTCATTTAAAGGCAGCCAAGCTATTAGCTTTAAAAAATCAAGAAATAAATAACCAAAAAATTTGAATCCATAAAAACTCAATTTATAAAGCACATAAAAAATAACCAAATCTCAAACATCTATGATGTAATAACTATCAAATTACCTCAAGGATTCTCATAACCATTAGGACTGGGAACAAAACTACGATCTGTTGGGGGCATGTCTAATTTAATAATTTTTGATCAACGATGTCAATTTCTTTTAGTAATAATCAAAGATCACCAATTTTAAGAAGCCCTTTTTCTGTCCAGGTCCAAACCCCCACAAACATTCATCTGGATTTTAAACCCTAATTTTTGAATGCCATAGAAAATGCAAAAAAATTGTACCACCAAAGATTCATATAGAATAGAAAGCAAGAAAAAGGAAAAATATAAAGATTAAATGAACAAGGATATGTTGAATCCAAAGTGAGATCGAGTTCAAGAGTTCAAGAGCACACTAGAAAACACAAAGATCTTGTTTCCTCCATTGCAATGATGTAAAAAATGTGGGTTATAAATTGAATTCACCTGCTTCACTTTGAGACCATCAAGGCTATGTTCAATATCTGAAACTTTAATTGATCTCTCCTAGTTAGGGCCCATATTTCTCCAGATCTAATTCATTTCTAGGGGAGGGAAAGGGGAATCTCTAAATTTCATTTAAAATGATATTGAGAGTTTTAATTAATATATAATGAGGTGAATAAATATTTGGGATATTTATAAAAGGTAGTCTTACCTGAAGTCACTAAATGATAAGGGGATTCACACCAGAGAGCATCTAGCATGCAGACTCCTCATCTTTCCTCCATGCAAACTTGTCCCCTGCAACCATTTTTAGTTAATTTTGGCCCTACACAAAAAAGATATGATGCAATATGTCAATTTTGAACCATAGATACCACTCGTCAGTCAATATTACCATTAAACAAACCACATGATACCAATAGAAAACCCATCATTGGGGTGGGCATGGGAGGATGAATGTTGCAAAAGCCTTAACAATCAAATTCAAATAGGGACTCAGCCAATTTAAAAACCTTTTTGCAGCAACCCAAAAAACAAATAAACACATAAGATGTAAAAACCCCAAATTCTCAGCTTCAATATTAATTATACTCAACTGATGAGAACGTTTCCATTTGTTCAGAGAGGTAATGTCATGTACGGGAAAACAAGAAGTTGAATAGTCTTTTACTCAGCGTGCTCCAGTTCTCGCTACAACGATAATTTGAATTCTTGATTGCTGTGGAACCCCGTGGAATTGTAGCGCTTACAACTTGATCCTCTAATAGCATATGTTGGTCAGTCATGCCTCTCCCTACTAGATCTAAGACTATTGGTGGAAAGCCTAGTCTTGAATAAACAAGAGAACCATGGGAGAAAACTGCTAGGGCATAGAAGATGAGAACTGTAAAGCTCCCATATGTATGGCTCGTGATGATCCCTTCCGCCATTTTCGTGCAGTCAATGATTACAGCTTAGTCCTTGGGCCTAGTTGCAAATGGAGAACTAACAGTAGATCATGAGATTGTAGGGTAAAACTATGAGTTGAGCCGGTCATCGATTGGGAGCTGAGGATATAACAATGACAACTCTATTAGATCAAAAGAATTAAAGGAATATTAGACATAAAAATGTCATGCACCCAATGATCCCTGCTCAGTCCTTGCCGCTAATTGCAAATGGAGAAGTGAGAGACGACCATGAGTTTGCAGGGCAAAACTTGGTGTCGGTGACCGGGGTTGGGAAAAACCACAAATTGTGGCAGTGAACGGAGTTAACATATGGTTATGAAAACCTTATAATAATATTATAAAATGCTTTTCCTATTGTCTTTACAGAAGACAGTTAAATATTAATTAAAAAACCATTTTAATTATAATTTGTATAAAGACAAAAGAGAAATTTTGTCGTTAATTAATGTCGTAACAAGGCCTATTGTGTAGTAGTGCATGATTATAAAGTAAGTTAATTGGTCTTGTTAGAACAATCTTCTCGGCTCTCCGAAAATAGTACAGAAGCCCATTGTGATTATAAAGTAAGTTAATTCGTCTTGTTAGAACAATCTTCTCGGCTGTTTAACCTTTTCGGAGAGCCATTCCTCTAAGCTGAGAAAGAATTAGTGCATTTAATGATGGCATTCCACAATTCCTGGAGCAAAGAGATGGTCGTGAGTTTGCTCTTCCAGACAATCAATTGCTTGCTTTAGGAGAGCATCCGATGGAGTATTTTTCATTTCAAAAATTTGACTCTAACGAAGAGATTTCAAATAGTGATATCATGCCTTCGAAGTTAGAAGGGTTTTGTGGAGCAGATAATTCCAGTGGTACGCCTGAAAATTTTATCCGTGAAGCACATATTTATAATGAGATGGTAGCAAAGTGGCCTAATCAAATGATGAATTCGGAGGGAGCTGTTGAAGGAAGAAATTTGTTGGGCGAAGAGGAAAAGAGTCTGGAACTAGTTCGGCTTATGTTAGCATCGGGAGAATTGATAGGCAACCGGGAATACGATCAGGCTTCCCTGCTTGTGAGTAAATGCAAGAAATTGTCTTCTCAGTTGGGGAATCCCACGGAAAGGCTCGCCTATTAGGTCTCAGATGCACTTCACCAGAGAATCCAACGCATGTCAAACAACGCATCTCAGCCAGATTCGAATTTCGCCTTCGATGTCGACTCTCACTATGACAGAAAGTGTTATCTTAGTCTGGCTGCTTTTTATATTAATGTTCTGCCGCATATCAGACTAATACAGTTCACTTCAGTGCAGGCAATAATAGATGCCGTAGGGAATGAGAAGATAATTCATATAATTGATCGCGGGATGCGAACTGGATCGCAATGGACAGTACCGATGGAATATCTTGCACACAAAGCCAATGGAATATCTACCTACAGGCGTCAGGTTCTTAAGATTACAGCAGTGGGGAAGAATGGAGAGACGCTTAGGAGTATTGGGAACAGACTTCGGGAGCTGGCGAAATCATTGGGTATTCCCTTCTTCTACAACATGTTGGAGATCCGAAACATGGAGGAAATCAAGCGAGGTCTATTGACGGTAAAACCAAACGAAGCGGTTGCTGTTTATGCTCCGCTCGTTCTGGGAAGTTTGCTATGTGACCCAGTTCTCCTGATCAATGTTCTATGTGTTATCAAGAAACTGAGGCCTCGGATTACGGTGACTGTCGAAGTAGAAGGGAAGCACAATTCTCCATCATTTGTGAATAGATTGAGCGAGGTGATTTACAATTATAGTGCCCGTTTTGATTTGTTAGATGTTGCTACTCCAGACAGAAATGATAATAGTAGGGTAAGGAATGAAGACTTAATCGAAGGAAATCGAATAAGAAATATCATAGTCTGTGAAGGGAAGGAGAGAAGAATTAGGCATGTTACAACTGATGTATGGAGGGTTTTTTTCGGTGAAGCGGGGTTCACTGAAATGAACTTCAGCCTTCAGGCTTTGTATCAGGCGAGATTATTGTTAAAGGAATATGCTTCCGGAAAGTATTATACTCTTGAACCTGATGGCCATGCCATCATTGTAAAGTGGAAAGGAACGCCAATAATTGCACTTTCCGCCTGGAGTGTTGCTAAAGCAATGCTTGTAGCTAAAACAATGCTTGTAGAAGGCAAATAGATGCTCGAATTAGAATGTTGCAGCATTCAGGCAAGAGTTTTAATTTATATTATCTGAGCAAACAACACTCCAAGCTATTCAATTATAAATAAGATTGTACAGTTACATAATAATTAGTGTTTATTCTTTGCTTTTGTTTTTACTTCCGAATTTTATATAGCTTAGGAAAGAGCTAAAATGTAAAACAACTCAATTTATTGATTCAGATTTTCTGGATACATTTGGATACATACAGATTTGATACTGAAATGATACTTAATGTTTCACATTGATATGAGAACAACTTTATATAGCCTCATTTTCCCTTAAAACAACTACTTACTCCCAGCAACTATATATCTAATTTATTTATTTATTTAAACTAAACTTAAAAGCTAGCCTAATTTAATGTAATAAATCCAACATTCCCCACCTTATTACATTAATCCAATAGGAGTGAAAGTTGTAAAGGTTTTATTGGGGCTTTCACCAATTTTCTTCATTGGATCCTTTGATGAAATGCTTCACCAATCTTCGCTTATTGAAATACATTTTTTCTCTACAACTTTAGATTGTAAACCCTGAAGTTGTCCTCTTAAGTAGATTTCATATCTCAATTTCAAATTATAAATCCTAAAGTTTTCCTTATAATAATATTGTTTCCTCCTCCCTTGCACAAGGAGACATAGTTCCTCCAAAATTTTACATCTTCTTGGAGTGTGTCTAATGCCTCCTTTGGTGTTGCACGTGAGACATCTTTCCTCCAAAAGTCCACATCTCCTTCGAGTGTGTCTAATGCCTCCTCAAGTGTCACAGAAATAATCACCACTAATATGTCTACACATAAACACCTTTCCTTAGAAAGTCCACATCTCCTTCGAGTGTCTCTAATGCCATTCTTCAAATCCTACGCCGCCCACCTCCCCCCTCCCCCCACTCCATAGAAGGACAATCACCAAGCCAACCCCACTCTTTTCTTTACGGACACAAATCTATCAAGTATCATCTTCTCTTTATGGATGAATCTGCCAACCCTCACCTTTATAGGGACACAAATAGTTGCTTCCCATGCAATAATCATCTATGAGTGAGAAGCTAGCTCAAGATGATAAAAATCCTCCAATCTCCATTGCCTGTAGCCTCCTATCTTTAATAAAAAAAAATATAGAAGATCTCATCTACAGAAGTTAGGGTCTAGTCATCCAAAATCCATTAAAAGAACTCTTCTTCCCATTGATCAACTAGCTCTAATACCAAATGAAAGAGCTAAAATATAAAATGACTTAATTTATTAACTTAGATTTTCTAGATACATTCAGATACATACAGACTTGATACTTTATGTTTCACATTCATATGCAAACAACTTTATATAGCCTCATTTTCCCTCACAACAACTACTTATGGGAATAACTTCCCAACAACTAAATATCTAATTTATTTATTTATTTAAACTAAAGTTAGAAAATAACCTAATTTAATGTAATAAATCCAACAACTCCCCTATCCTAATCTATGGTTTATAAAGAACTTTGGAAATCAAATGTGTCTCCTTATATTAAATTTAAGTAATTATACTATTTATTAGGATCAATTGTTCCTAGTCATTGGACTATATGCATATGATCCTTTGTTTTAATTCTTAAATCAGAATGCATGTCAATATATATACATACTAATTTTGGATAATTATTTCCTTTCACATAAATTTGATAGCATTTCATAAATCCAAATTCATTGAACCACGACTAATATTTCTTCTACCTAGTGATGCAATATGTAATGAATGTAAAAACTTTAGAAAAGATCCAAACTATGGACGTAGTCGAGTCACTCACCAGGGTAAGAGCCAAGTGTCAAGCAATATTGAGTTGTTCAAAAATGTAGAGTGCCCAACTGCAAGTATAGGGATCGAGTTACTCAGTCACCAAAGGGTAGCTCAGCATCAATAGGCTCGATAGAGGAGACCAAGTTGCTCGGTCAATACAAATTGAGTTACTAGGTTCAGGTGGAAACCGAGCAATGTAGAGAGGAAGAACAACATTCCAATAAATGTGTTAAATGTTTTCTCCTCCTCTATCCCAACTCTTACTAATCATGCATAGTGGAATATGCTAAATGAGACAAGATCCAAAACACAATGGAGATGGCAAATGTACTTGCATGCTTGCATTCTATTAACTGAATCAAACTAATACAAATATGGAGAATAAACTATTAACCCTATATGAACAAAACTATCTAAAAACTTGAATCAAACTTACACCAATGAATGGTTGCATACAATAAACCTAGACTAATCACTAATCATACATGACAAAACATTACTTTTACAAGCATACCCAAAAATTCATCCACCCTTGTTGCTATTGTCAAATCTGATCAACCTTCCTGCCTCTCCTATTCTACTAAACTCAAAAAAAATAGACTCTTTAAATGTTTGAGTCTGACTTATGGAAATGAATGAAATTTTGCCCCCTTTCATCTCTTTCTATCAATTTCAAAATCTCCCTCTCATTCAAAAATTTAAACTCACCTACCCATATTTATGTTTCTGACTATTGCACCTGCAGATCGTTGGAGTTGGTAGGTGGACATAGGGCTCTAGGGACAAACATACAGATTTAATATTCCAACACTCCCACTTTATCCTGAGACAACAAAATAGGATGCTGCTGATCCAAATCAACTACACCAAGACTTCCTCTTAGGCGCACAAAAGTTGTTACGCCTAATGGCTTAGTGAAAATGTCTACCAACTGCTGCTTGGACTTGCAATATTCCATTTTAATTTCTCCATTTCCACTAGCTCTCTTATGAAATGATAGCTGATCTCAATGTGCTTGGTTCTCCCATGGAAAATAAGATTCTTTGTCAATGCAATTGAGGAAATGTTGTCGCAAAATATTGTGGTTCCATCCTCTTACTTTCCATTCAAATCTACCAAAATTCTTCTTAGTAAAATAGATTAACATGTTGTTGCATTTGTTTCTATGTATTCAACCTCTTTTTTAGATTGAGCAACAATTGGTTGATGCTTAGATGTGCATGGAATTACACTTGAACCCCTTATGAAACCTATAATTGGAAGTGCTCTTCCTATTATTTAGTTTCTAACCCAATCAATATCAGGGTAACCAATCAACCTAAAATCATTATTATCCATATACAAAATGCCAAATCCCTTGGTACCATTCACATACCTTGTGATCCTCTTTCCTTCTTGGCAATAGGAATTCTTAGGAGCTTCGATGAATCTAGAAATCAAACTTAGTGCATGCATCATGTCAAGTTAAGTTTTTGTCAAATATATCAAACTTCCGATCATGATTTTTTATAATGTTGCACTCACATTTCTTCTCCAATCTTTCTTTCTCAACTTCAGACCTAGTATTGTTAGTGTTGGGGCTGCCTCATTCTTTTGTATTTTAAATCTCTCTAAGATCTGATTTGCATATTTTTCTTGAGAGATTAAGATGCCATCATTCATTTATTTTACTCTATGCTTAGAAAGTACTTCAAGAGACCTAAGTTTGTCATCTCAAATTCACTCTTCATGGCCTCTTTGAACTCACCAATTAGGAAATTATCATTTCTAGTGAGAATTGAGTCATCTACATACAAGACAAGAATGAAAGCCTTACCATTTTCTTCCTTGGTGTAAAGATTGGGCTCACCATCACTTTTTCTAAACCATTTCTCATCACGTATGGGTCAATCCTATTATACCATGCTCGTGGAGCTTTCTTGAGCCCATAAAGAGCCCTCTTCAACCTATACACCTCATGTTTCTCACTTGCAACATCATAACTAGGTGGCTGCTCCACATACACCTCCTCCTTGAACACTTCATTCAAGAAGGAAGACTTCACATCTATTTGATATACCTTCCACTTTTTTTGGGCTACAATTTCTATTACAACATGTAAGATTTCCATTCTTACAACTAGGGCATAAGTCTCATCATAATCTCTTTCATACTGTTGTTTGTACCCCTTTACCACTAATCATGCCTTATGCCTATCTATGTTTCCTTCATCATTGCACTTGGTCTTATAGACCCATTTAACACCAATTACTTGTTTCTTAGGATCAAAATAGTTAACTCTCATATTCCATTTCTCTCTGTAGCATTTATTTCCTCATCCATAGCATTACAACATTTCTTTTATTTCCTAAATTCTTCAAAATAGATTGGATCACTATGAAAAAATAATGCAAAATTAACACTCTCGTCATAATTTAAATCATACATTTCTTCTGGCTATATCTCCCTTAGAATCTTAGTCTTTCTTGGCAATAGGGAGGCTAGAGTGAGATCAAAAAATTTAGTACTACTACTGCTACTATTTCACATACCAATTTGAGGTTGTCTAGAACTGCAAGGAGTTGATTTTCTGCATGTTTGAGGCTTCTTGTCTTTTTGTCTCTACTTAAAATTATCTATATTTTTTTCTCCATCTTTTTTATCACCAACTTCGTTGTCTTCAATAATACTCAATACTTTACTTGAACTTCTTGAAGATCCATACACCGAGCTATCCCATGACTAATTTTCAAGAAACTCCACATCTCTTGAAATAATGATATTTTTTGTGATTGGGTTATACAATCTGTAGGCCTTTGATTTCAAACTATAACCTATGAAGATACACTTCACACCCTTGTCATCCAAATTTTTCCTTTTATCTTTTGGTACATGTGCATATGCTACACACCCAAACACTCTTAAGTGTTCAACTATCCATTTATGTCTTGCCCATGCCTCAAGTTGAATCTAGTCACAAATTGCCTATGTTGCAAACCTATTTATTAGATATACTATTTCTATTATAGTTTT
Organism: Cupressus sempervirens; assembly: GCA_028749045.1. Taxonomy (NCBI): domain Eukaryota; kingdom Viridiplantae; phylum Streptophyta; class Pinopsida; order Cupressales; family Cupressaceae; genus Cupressus; species Cupressus sempervirens. Next base: position 303,774,864 of record CM053786.1, on the reverse strand, counting down.
TCCCCAATATTTAGTTTGGAGTCCCTTTTCTTTCATCATGCTCCTTGCCATCTCAATGATGGTCCTATTCTTTCTCTCACTCACATTATTTTGCTGCAAAGTATAACTAGTTGTAAGCTCCTTCTTGATGCTATTTTTCTACAAAAATTTACAAAATAATTGGAGGTATGCTCCCCCCCTCTATCTGACTTTAGGACTTTTACATAATGTCCACATTCCTTTTTAGCCTGGGCTTTAAATTCAACAAATGCTTCAATTCTTCAAATTTTCTTTTCATATAATACACCCATGTGCTATGGCTAAAATCATCTATGAATGTCATAGATTAAGTACTCCCCCCAATAGAAGTAGTTTCCATAGCACCAACTAAATCAGAATGCACCAACTCTAATTGTGCCCTTTCCCTTCTAGATATATTAGAATTGAAGGGAAGCCTATGTTGCTTACGCAAAATACAAACCTCACACTTGTCACATGAATCTACAATGTTTGAAAAACCATCTACAATTCTTTTCTTGAACAAAAAGTTTAAATTAGAGAAAACCAAGATGTCCATACTGGAGATGCCACAACTTGAAGGGGTCTTCAATCATTCTCTTTAAAGCTGATTTTTGATGTACTAGTGTACACACATGCTTTGGAGGTGTATCAACAATTTCAGAAGAGAAACAAGTCTCTATCCTTAAGGGGAACATTTAGTTGTTTTTCATTTGGAGTGCTGTTAGAATATTCTTATTGCCATCTTTCTCATGAATGACACACTTGTCATTTTTCATTAGCACTTTGAAACCAATTTGAATGAGTTGTCTAACACTCATTAGATTGTGCTTCATACTTGGGGAAAAATATACATTTTGGATTTCTCCCTTATCACCTTGCTTGGTGTGGACCATTATAGATCCTTTGACCACAATAGGAATGCTTCCATTATTTCTCATTCTAATTTTTGATTTGAAATTCTTAACAGTAAATGAAAAAAGACTTTCATTACCACTCATGTGGTTGCTACAGTCGCTATATAAATACTATATCTCAGGGCTTCCTTCTTTGTCAATGTTGCACATGATGAAGGCTATGGGATTGTTTACTTCACCCACATTCACTTCAGGTACATTTACATTCTATCTTAACTAATCACCTTTCTTCCTCTAGCATTCACTTATATAATGCCCAAATTTATGATAGTGATAGCACTCTAAATTACTCATGTTAGAGTTTTAGTTCTTCTTACCTCTTCTAGATTTATTTTAAGAGTTGCTAGCTCCCTCTTGATTTCTTGCTTATCATGAGTTTTCTCCTCCAACATTCCTTTGTCCAAAGGTTCCCCGACCTCTACTTCTAGAGCCTCTACCAGAGCCATTTCTTCCTCTACCCCTAACTATTTAATTAGACAAAGCTTTAGGAGCTTACTCTTGGGAAGATGTTGTTAATATATAGATCTAGTGCTCATGGGTTTGAAGAGTACCCATCAAATCATCCATTGTCAAGGTAGTGAGGTCCTTTACCTTATTAATGGTTATCACAATTTTATCATACTTTAAATTAATACTCCTCTGTATCTTTCCCACTATTCTCTGCTCTTCATAATCTTCTCCATTTGATTTCAACTAGTTTATTAAACTAGAGGTCCTTGAGCTACAATAAGAAATAGACACATTATCCTTCATTTGAAGGCTCTTAAACTCCCTTCAAATCATCTATAGCTTCACTATATGGACTTTATCAGTCCTTTTGAAATTTGTCTCAAGGACATGCCATTCTTTCTTTGAATAGTTAGCTACTGCTATCTTAGGATAAAATGTTTCTATTATAGCTGCCTTAATCAAGCTTAAAGCTTTCGCATCGCTTCTTCTTGAATCCTTCAGCTAAGTCTTTGGATGGTTGGTGAGGGTAGAATATTATGCTAGATCATTTACCACAAACTCCCATAAGTCATTTGCAACCATAATGGTTCTCAACTTCTTTTCCCAAGTGTTATAATTTTGTCAATTAAAGGATGGTGGTTGTTGTCAAGTCTTTCCTGCATCTCCATCCATGTCTCCTATACAACAATATCAAACACCCAAAAAATTATACCAAAAATCATTAGCATGTGGGGCCTTCTAACTCTGATAGCATGTAAAATCTTTACAAAAAATTCAAACTATCAAGGTAATCGAGTCACTCGGTAGGGTAAGAAATGAGTGTTTGGCAATGTTGATTTTCTTGTTAATGTAGAGCCTCGAGCTGTAGGTAATGCCAAGTTTCTTGGTACATATAGGGACTGAGTTACTTGGTTACTAAAGGGTAGCTTGGCAACAATGGGCTCAACATAGGAGACCAAGTATTTTTGGTCAATACAAGCCAAGTTACTTGGCTCAAGTAGAAGCCAAGAAATGTAGGGAGGAAGAATTATTCCAACAAATGTGTTAGATGTTTTGTCCTCCTTTATCCAAACTTATACTAATCATGTACAATAGAATATGTTAAATGAGACAAGACCTAAAATTCAATGGAGATGGTAAATATACTTTCTTGCTTGCATTCTATTAACTGAATCAAATTGATACAAATTTGGAGTATAAACTATTAACCTTAGATGAACATAAGTATATAAACACTTGAATCAAACTTACAAAAATGAATGGTTGCATAGAATAAAGGTGGAGAAATCACTTTTCATACATGACAAAACATTACTTTCACAAAATTACCTAGAAATTCATTCACCCTTGCTACTAAGCTGTTAGATCTAATCGACCTTGTTACCTCTATTGTTCTTCTGAACTCAAAAAAATTGACTCTCTGAATGTCTAAGTCTGACATATGGAAATGAATGGAACATTCCCCCTTTTGTCTCTTGCTATCAATTCAAAAAATCTCCCTCTCATTCAAAAATTCAAACTCACCTACCTACATTTATGTTTCTAATTGTTGCACCTACAGACTACTAGATTTGATAGGTGGAGTCAAGGCTCTAGGGACAAACATAATGATTTAATATTCCAACAATGGACTCTTCCTAATACCCAGATTTGTTTCCCTTTGTTTTTGAATCGACAAAAATGTTACAATTGCATAACTATATTGTATCAAATTATAGAGAAACATATGCACTTCATTGGAAAGTGATGACATCTAGTTGATACACAAAATGATAGTAAAAAAATTAATAAATTAGTGTAGTGATAATAGGATCTCCATTTAGCTGATTGAAGATCTATTTCTACTACCAATACCAACTCTTTGAGTTCTTCTTAGCATGGCCTTCAATTATTTGTTCAGCATAGTCTATGCCTTCCTAAAATCCACCCTTTCTTGTGTTCTCCTTATCATGTTTTGATTGCATTGTCTAGCTATTCTCCAAACCTCTTTTTCAAGCTATGCTCTTTGGGATAGAGACACTATTTGTGGGTCTTAGTCTAGCCTCCTTGACCACCAGTGATAGATTCATTTATTCATCAGATGGCTTAAACATCATACATTAAGCTTCATTACAATGTTAAAAGTGCTAAATAGTAAAAAATTATTTATTTATTCCAAGCTTAATTTTCTCCTTATTGTGTGATGTTTAAGGGTGGCACTCATTCACCATGCCACATTAACTTGTACAACATCCCTCTAATGATGTTGCATTTGATGCCCTTTACATTCCTATTTATATATACTATCCTAGGTCTCCCTTTTGTTTTGAACCATGAGAGGAGCAACACATTATCCATTCAGTGAAATATAATGACAAAAATCTTAACAAATTTTCTTTGGAATGTAAAGGTTGTGATCTTTTTGGTTACACTTGCCAATCACTTTACTCAATTTTTTAAAAAATCTTGAACAACAATAATTTGTCTCTCTACCTCTATATAAATGTACAAAAGTGCATACATATAAGCACAAAGAGAGAACAAGATGGGCACAGATGAGTAGGTGGGAGATCATGCTCAATAGAAAGACACCATAGAAAAAAATGAGAGTATTGAGAAGGGGGACCAGGTGGTGGAGAAACTTGAAAGATCAATTGCTGAGTTAGTTAAATGGAATGATGACCTAGATAACAAGTTCAATAATGTGGCTAAATTCTTAGTTCATGTCATGTACTCAGTGGCCACCAATTGGATATACAATAGGGAAACCAAACTCTAGGGGGGGTATAAATTAGTCCTTCAAAACTTAAACCCTTGAAACGTTCACCACACATCCATCTACAATTTTCTTGTAAACTAAAATAGCTAGCTAAACATATTCATCCATAGCATGAAAGAAAGTAACATTCAACACATAAATGACACAAGATATTTGGTTACCTAGAAACCTTCCAATGAGAAGGTAAAACTAGAGTGGGGGTGACACCCAAAAATCTTCACTACTACAATAATAAACTGCATCCAATGATGACTACAATGTTTGATCATAAAATATGATCTACCCTATGAAAGGTCTACCCTGTTAAATGCTTACAAGATTGTTAAATCTTACCTTGTTAAAGTATTTCAACACCCTATTAGAAATGTGCCTAATTAAAGGACTTAAAAATTACAATGAAGTAGGCACCCTATTAAAGGATTTACAACAACCTGTTTGGACTACTTCGTTAAGAGATTTAGCTGATTCACTTGCTAGAATGTCTCAGTAATGATCTAGCGGTTAGCACTCTGTTGCTAGATAACAGATCTCTTGTTTCCTTATGCATACTTCCTCTCTGATTAGATGTATAACTTCTATCCTCTAACTCTTTTCCTCTATTCTCCTTTAACTAATTTTGTAATGTATCTCAATTCACACCTCCTTAGCCACCATGAATTCTCTATTTGCACATGTAAACTTCATTCTTTCCTCCTTCCACACTCTCTTCTATTAAGGTTTTTTCCTCCTTATGAAAACTTAGCTAACTTAGGGTTAGGTATGAATCAATGATTGTGATTCACCCATTTTTTTTCTTAATCCATCCCTTCAATTGATTGGTTGCATGTATTGTATAAGGATCCTCAATATAGATTCATCCTTATCATCTAGAATCGCAAAACAATCCTTAAGTTGGCTAAAAAATGGTTTACATAGAAGTTTGTGCCATTGCAAACAACTATGTCCAAAACTATTTACTCAACACTTGAATTCTCTAATGCTCAATATCCACTATATCTCCAATGTTGTAAGTTAGTCTCTGAATAACTTAGAATCCATTTATCACTCAGCATCTAAATTGCTCAACATCATCTATTGCTCGGCACTTGAGTGACTCAAAACTTATTGCTTACTTAGCATATATTGTATAACTCACTCGGCATACACTATCTAACATCTTATGCTCGACATACAATTGTTTTTCAACATGAAATAAGAAAATGATGTAAGTGTATTGTCACTCATATGTCAAAACCAATCTAAGATTAACAATCTCCACCTTTGACATGAGTGTCAAAAACATTTAGTCATGCATAAATAACCATAGCTCTTGAGCATAACTTAGATACTCTCTATTTACTACTTGGCATACATACAAAATTTTAAAACTTCAACATTTTGCAAAAATTATGAGTTATAAGTCATACCTCAAAATTACATAACTCTGCTTGAGTATATTGCTCTATTATGAATCTAAAACTGAATACTCCTATTGAGTAGATCTATTGTGTTGACTTTGTACTATAATTTGTATTTCTGTAGTCTCCCCCTTTGTTTGATCTCCCCAAAAAAATTATTCTCTTCTTTTGTTCATCTCCCCCTTTTGACACTTATGGGTGGTAAATGAATTTTGTGTTTGTCCAAGAATGATTTATGGACCTCCATCATAGTCTTTAGTGCTACATCCTAGTTGTTACATGCTACTTCCAAAGATTTGATCTGAATGTCCAACTCAACAACAAGGGTGACTAGGCCTTCATGAGTAGAAAGATAGAGATCTTTCTTCATCAATGTCTCTGCATTGGCTAGTTCCTTGTGTAACACCTCCATGATGTGAGGGGTTAACATGGACTAGATGTTGATTAGTGTAGCCCTAATATTTTCATCTTGAGCTTGTAAAGTTGCTAACTAACCTTTTGATGAAAGTAAATTTCTAAAATGAGACTGACTTGGACCGAGAGATTGTTGTAGAATTTTACCTATTTTCTTCAAATCTCCTACTAGATCATCAATGTATCTTTGCACTCCTTGTGTGAATAGGGGAACGTCACACAACTTGGTGTAAAGAGAGAAAATGTTCTCCAACATCTTCTTTACACCATCAATTTTGGTTGCTAACTCAACCTTGTGTAGTGCAATAGCACTTGATATTTATTCATTCACCATTGTTTGAAATTTCTTCTTGGACCATTCTAGTAATTTGACATTAGTATCTAGGTCTTCATCATTGATCTTCTTTACAGTATTTTCCAACTGCTCAATGGTTGGCTTTGTTTCATCAGCTACATGTTGGATGAACACATCAAGAAATATCTCCTCGATGTCATGAAGTGCTTGCTTTTGCCTATGCTCCCTTCTAAGAAGTTCTTTGTGTTTCTTCCTTACTTGAGCATCCTACAATATGCTGATTTTCTCTATTGTGGTTGACATAAGATCAAACTTTAGCAATTAAATCAACTCATCTAAGTTGATATCACCATAGGATGTCACCTCATCAACTTTAGATGTGTTGGGACTTGGCCTTGATCTTGTAATGGTGTAGCTTTTGAACTCGACCTATGAATAGCTTGACTAAGAATATGAGTAACAATGTCTAGTAAGGTAACCAGTGTCTAAATTGCTATGACTTCCTCTATTTTCATAGTCAAGACTGAATCTTCAATCCTATCCTTCTCCATCTCTATAGTTTTTGCTCCGCCTTGTGCTTGTGGTGTAGGTGTAGGACTAGCTTCCTGACCTATTTGGACTGGTGTCCCTTCTTGCTCAATTATTGTAATTATTGGTACAAAGACATTTTGTACCATTGTGTTAACATGTGAAGTCACAGTGTCCTTCCTTTGTTATACTATAATAGACATTGTAGGTTTCAGTTTTATAGATTAAGTGTGGGAAATAGATAATGCTTGTGTCTTGTCCCCTGGTAATGCCAATTTTGCCCTCTCAATCTCATCCACACTCAGCAAAATAGGATGACTGTATAGTTGTGCTTTGGTGGTGGAATTATTTAATATCTTTTGCATATCCTCCTTTGATAGGGGATTGATGTTCTAAATGGTGGTGTTAAAGACATCCTTAATCTTTACTATATCTTCTTATGGACTGGCACTAGACATATGTACTTTTGGTACATTCTAGTCTTAATATTTCTCTTTCTAAATTTTCACCTTTGTAGTGCCTTCCCCATGTACTTCTCATATAGATTCATCATTTATTACTTCAACTACCTCTTTTTCTTCTCTATCCTCACCTACTTCCTTAAGTGCTTTCTCAATAGCCTTTTGTGTTGTCAGCCCATAGATCACTTTCCATAAATGTGTGCTTTCTTAAATAACCTCTTCAATTTTGTTTTGTAAAATATTAAAGGCTTGGTATTTTGGAACAAATCTCTCTTTATACTTGTTAATAGCTTTTGTCATTTCATATTTGTCCAAATTTGGCATCACTCTGGCAAGTGTATTCTCTCTAATATTTCTTTCAGTTATGAGACTTTATTGCCACCTTTTCTCAACTCTATTATAAAGACTCTTAGGTAAAGATTTGGCAATCTCAATTGGAGTCTTCCAAAAAGTTGTCATCGTGGCATATACAAATTCTTCAACATTATTCATTTATATCTTCCCAATTTTATCAAACTCAACAAGTTGTCAAAATCAGAAGAGGAACTACAACTTACCACTTTTAATTGGTTGTTTTCATCTAACTCAGCCCTCTCCTCATCTGATTCAACTAGGTAAATATATTTCCTTCTTTATTTTTGCTTAGGTTCATATTGTTTTGTAGTTTTTCCAGCTCTCTTTCCTTTAGGCTTATGAACTTCCTGAGTCTTCTTGGTAGTAGCTCTTGTGCTAGCCCTGGTGATAGGAACTGTAGGCTTTTTCTATTTAGGTTTGATAGCCTTTATAAGTTTTCTTTCTATTGGCTTCCTTGATTTTCTCTACTTCTCTTCTTTGGCAATAGGTGCTTCATTAGCTTCTTCTCCCTTAGCACCGTCATCAAATTATACTCCTTCTTCTCCTTGGTCCTTAGCTTGACCCTATGTGAGATCAAGTGGTGCTTGGGCAGGTGTATCTTCTTCTTCTTCATATCCTTCTACCTCTTCACCAAAATTTTCTTTGATCTTCTTCATCATAATAGAACTTGTCTTCAAATCCATTGTGATCTTTGACTTTACTACATCATAATTTCCAAGTGTAGTAGTATTCTTATCTACTTCCTCTACTAGTAATGCAGTGATGGATGTCAATGCCTCATCCACATTAATCTCATAAGGCAATGGCCTAAGCCATATTACCCTTGTAACATCTTGGACATAAGTGAAATCAACATCAACTAAGAAACAAACATCATTGAAATGGTTCTCTACTAGTGACACTACAATTCCTTGTCTTTGTTTCACTAACTTCTTAAAGTCTTCAAAATAACTAGTCATCACAGTCTCAAAATTATCTCCAAGTTGCTCTATGAATTTACCAATCTTCATTACAACTAACTTGTTAGTCTTCCAAGCTACTTTCCAAAATGTGGGGAAAGTGTTTTGCACATAGAAAAATATGCAAACAAGTATTGAACCAAATTTGCATTGTGTACTTTTTGTCTATCTTATGGTTCCCAATTTTTCTAATAATTGATGGAGTTGTGACTCAGTGAGGTCATAAGCATGGTCTTTCTTTACTATCTTGTAACCCAAATCCACAACCATACATGGTATGATGTTCAACCTACTAGATTAAAATAATTTATGTACAATAACTCTCACTACAAATGTAATTACGTGATCAGTAATTGTGTCTATGATCATCCCTCTCTTGTTCCAAAGTGCCCCTGCATTCTACTCAATTGCCTCTTTTTCATCACTCCTCATAGTCTTTGGTTTTTCTAGGGTTGGATACCCTGTCAATCTATGAGTAATCATCTTTGTGATTTGGATAGGGCCATCCTCCAATCATACCGAGTTGTCATGAATTCTACTAAGAACAATCTTTATCCACTCTGTCTTAGATATGCTAAGGAAATCTAGGGCACGGTTTAACCCTTTTCTCTCTATAACCTTGTTTTCCTCTTTCAATACTTTTTTATCACATAATTTTCCATTTAATTATCTCATTTCCATGTTTCCAATGCTTCCTACCTTACAAGTGTAGCAACACCTTACATGTTGTATCATTAAGACTTTTGGTGGTAGCGTAGATAATGCACCAGATAGGTCTCCTTTATAAGCAATATTAGGAATAGCTCAAAAAATTGGTTGTTTCTTCTCATTTCTTAACAATTGAATATTTAAAACTTCCTTTTCTTCCTTAACCATAGTAGTAGAAGAGCTAGACATCATAACAACTAACTAAGGTTTACAAAAATTCAAACAATGTAGCTTAGCACATGATAAATACCTTGAAAAATCTAATGTTTGGTGTCAAGTAGTAGTTTAATTTAGTATGAAAATGCTTGAATAAATTTCTCCAATTTTCCTTATGCTCTTTCTTCTCTCTTCAATCATGAATAATTGCATATGAGTCAAAAATTGACCATATAGACCTTGAAACTTCACAATAAATGTTCAATGCTTAAACAACTATAAGCTTGACTCCAATAACAATTTTGACTCACTCAACTTCCATGTAGTTAATACTTGTTAGTCTAAAATTAGTTTTTACATTTGAGTGTCAACAAAATTAACCAAATTCTCAAGATGATGTCGAGTATAATACAGAAGTTGAGCTACAGTGTGTGCCAAGCCAGAGAATTCAATAGGTGCCGAGTGAACTTTAGATGCCAAGTGATCTTTAGGTGTCGAGTAAAGTTTAAGTGTTGAGTCACTATAGATGTTGAGTTGCCATAGGTTTTGAACAAAGTATAGATTCTGAGTGAAATAGAATTTATATATGCATTGAGCATTAGCAACTAGTAAGTGATGAGTAACATAGAATCAACATATGAGTTTGTATCTTCACAAACTCATATGTAAACAATTTTTGGAGCTGACATTGGATGAATCTTGAAGGATCTTGAAGTTAAGATCAAATCTTTTGCATTACCTATGTAATCAACATGCAGCCAATAAGAAAAATGGAGAAGGCGTGCAACCAATAGGAAAAGTGCAAGAATTAAGTAGGAAATGAAGAATGAATATGGATCATAGATTCATACCTAATCCTAAGTATTCAAAATCTTTAAAAGGAGGATGAAACCCCATTGTATGCATAGATGAGAGAAGTGTATGGGTGAACTATAACAAAATTCACAGGGGAGTTTAAAGACTTAGATAGAGCAGAGCAACATTACAGTATTTAGTTGATCAAGAACAAAGTATTAGAATTTTGAAGAGTGACATATTAGATCAAGCAAGGATCAAAGCAGATAGAACTAAATAGGGATCTAGAATTAGCAATTGAGGATTGTAAGTCATCAAGTCAAGATATTCTACCATATTTTCTGACCATTGTATTGTAAGAATGGAAATCCTATTTTGATAGGTTGGCTTAATAACTATATAGGTTTAGGAGCCACATTGTAGATCCTTAACAGGATTGTAAATCCTTTAGTAGGGTAGCATTCCAAGTGAATGTTTGTAAATCCTTTTACTAGATCACTTTTAACAAGGTGCAAAGTCTTTAATAGGATAGGCCTTTCACAAGGTAGACCATTGGAATTGGTCAAACTTTGTAACATTGAATATTTATATATTGCTGCAGTGATACTTTGTGGGTGTCATCCCCACCCCAGTTTTAACTTCTCATTTTGGAGGGTTTCTAGGTTACCAAATCTTGTGTTATCTATTTTCATGCATGTCTTTACTTTCATGCTTATTAGATGGATTATATGCATGTGAATATTTTTAGTTAAAATGTTTTGAAAAGGTTAAAGTTAGTTACTTCTGATTCACCCCCCCTCTCAGAAATAAATCTTCCCACCTGTAAATTCAATGATTGGAATTAGAGAAAGTTCTCTCATAGAGGAGCCTTAAAACTTGGAGGAAAATGTGGAAATGGAAGTCTACAAACTTGGGAAGATCATAGAGAATCATGAAATTGATATACAACTTTCTCTACACACTTTGGAAGAAGCCAGGGAGGAACTAAGAAAATCCTTAAAGAGAAGAAGAGACATTGCCATAGCTAAGAATGATACATAGTACAAGGAGATTGACACCTCAAAAATATTTACAAATGGATATTCCAAAGAGTTTGATGCAACAATAGAAGACCTAATGGAGAAGAATAGAGCTCAAGTAGAAGAAATCAAAATAGTCAAGCTTGAACAATAGTCACAAGCCATGATGCTTTGTGAGGCGACTAAACAGAAGAAAAGAGCCATTTAAGATAAGGCTATGCTAGAAGAAGACAAGAGAAACCTTGCCAACAGACTAGAAGAAAAGTCAATTGAACTTGAAAGAATTTCAAACATGCAACTAGACACCCTGAGTCAGATGATGAATGCACATCATGAACTAAATGTCAAAGATATTGAGATCTCTATACTAAAGATGCAAAATAAACAATTGCAAAATGACCTAAAAAGAGAGATGGAAATTGTAGAGAGCTTCAACAAACCCAATGAGGCCATCAAGTATTTTGAGTAGCTACTAAAATCACCAAGGGCTATTAATCATACTTCAAGACTTGGTTACACTAGCACTGAACAAGGAGAGTCATCCAAGACTTCAAAAAAAATGAGTAACAAAGGTAAGAACACTAAACCTGCTTGTCATTTCTATGGTAAAAAGGGACATATCTCTAATGTATGTAGGAGCAAGAATTCCTATCAGCATGAAAAGCCTAAGAATGTGGGTTACTGTCATAAGTGCAAAAAGCAAGGATATCAAGCACATGACTGTAGGACTAGGACTATCAGGACACCAAGATTTGAAGGTCACTGCTACAATTGCAAGAAGTATGGACATAGAGCTTTTGAGTACATATCAAAGCCTATGTGGACACCTAATCAGCCAACAAGAAGAAATAGTCATGGACATCACTACAATTGGGACTACAAAACTAGGTTTAGCTATCATTACTGTTAGCAATATGGACACATTCCTAAAAATTTAATAAGAACACATTTTAGAGGAAACCACAGCAGATGGTTGAGTCAAACCACATGTTTCAATTACTTGAAGACTAGTCATATTAGCAAGAATTTCCCTAAAAGGTCAAATCCATCAAAGAACAATAAAGGTAAAGAGAAGGTAGATGTTGAACACATCAAAGGAGAAATGAACAAGACATGGAAGAAGAAAGATGGGTGTAGCACATCAAATGAAGGGGGTCACTTCACCTAACAGGTCAAGTGATCACACTTCATCAAACTAAGCAAAGAAAAGGTATGAGGGACTGATTTACAAAGTTTTGTCATACATTAGTTCCTAAATCAAGCAAGTACTAAAAAGGAGAAATCAACATGATTAAAGATGCAAAGTTTTAAAAAATTCAAGATTTCACAAGTGTTTTCCAGTTACCCTTAGATACCAAGTAAAATCCCAGTACATGCCAAGTTGACTTTCAAAAATGGTAGAAGAAAAATGATCAGTTAGAGTTAAGTTGGTAGTGGAAGCCAAGAAAAGAGAAAATTCAATTGAAGCCGAGTAGAGAATACTCCTAAGGATATCGAGTAATGAAAAGCCAATGGAAGCCGAGTAATGTAGAAATCCTTCAAAAGTTGAGTGGAGAGCTATAAATGCACTAAGCATTAAATGCTAAGGAAATAGGGTAAATTAAATTGTGTTTTCAATCATTTTTCTTCACCACGAATGAAGAACAAAGATGAGAAAGAGTGTAGAGCAATCTCATAGCAGAGAATCCAGTGTTTGAGCAGATTTCAACAGCTAACTGAAGGATCATTGCTGAAATATTCTAATAGGTGAATCTGTCAAATCTCTTAATAGAGTAGTCTTAACAGGCTATTTTAAATCCTTTAATAGGGTGCTTACTTCATTGTAAGTTAAAGTCCTTTTACAAGGCACACTTCTAATAGGGTGTTGAAATCCTTTAATAGGGTAAGATCTAACAATCTTGTGAACTTTTAATAGGGCAGACCTTTCATAGGGTAGATCATGTTTCATGATCAAAATATTGTAACCTTCATTAGATACACTTTATTATTGTAGTAGTGAAGATTTGTGGGTGTCATCCCCACCCCATTTTTACCTTCTCCATAGAGGGTTTTTGGGTAACCAAATATCGTGTGTCATACATGTGTTGAATGTTTTACTTTCATGCTATGGATGTATATGCTTAATTTGGTATTTCACTTTATATGCATAGACTGTGAGATGAATGTGTGATGAAATTTTTTTAGGGTTGAAAATTTTAATTGCTGATTCACCCTCTGCCCACCTTCACAACCCCCCCCCCCCCCCCTCCCAGATTTTACTTCCCTATTGTATTTCCAAATTTAATATCCTTAATAAAGCTTTGACCACATCAATAATTCCTATTATCAATTTAGGAACTTTCTAACCAACATTTTTTAATAGTAAAAAGGGGAGTCTCCCAATGTAGTACAATCTACCATTATTTTTCAGCCAAATTGAAGGATACAATGATATCCACTAAAAGGTAATTTTAGATAGGGGTGTCCAATTTCTTACATCTCCAAAAAGCCTTAATATCCTTAGAAAAGTTAAAGAAATAACAAAAATAATAATTAAACACAAGTTGAAAAGTTGCCACAATAGAGAAAGGAGTTTTTAAACATATTTAGTGTATAATAAAAGAGCACAATTATGACAGTAATCTATACAAATAATTATTATATATTAAATGTCATCTTATTTATGATAGCAAAAGATAGATAGAATCATTTTCATAAACAAGAAAAATGGCCTCCTTGACATCTTTCTAAATCCTATTACTTGGCCAATCGATCAATGATGTTCAGTTTGCATCAAGATTATTAACCCATGCATGAATAAGTTTTGTTTCCTTTCCTGGATTAGGTGGTCTTGAAGCCATTGATATTGCATTTTATTACATTTCCTATATATGTCTCAACATTCGGATCCCACAAAATCAACTTCATTTGCATAAATATCAAATTCCATATTGAATTTCTTCAATCTGCCAAAAGTATTTTCATCTATATTTCCAAGAAAATTATTAAGAATATTTTCATTAATTTGAATATAATGCCCCACCAGGGAACCCAAAAGAAGTTAACTTAAACTTTCACTAAGTTTGTCAAACATTTTCTTTTAAAGATAAAGATACAACAATAGTTATAGAATAGCACAAGCAATTAACATTCAGTCATACATCAACAATACATAAACAAATTACATCTCCTAAGGGTCCCATGACATTGAATCACATTTAAGTTTAATTAATACTAAATCTAATATATAACACATCCCTATTAAAGAATAACTACAAGTATAAATTCCATTTAAATAATAAATATTTATCTTGAATGCCACTTGGCAATAAACAAAATACATAATCATCCATTGCACAGGTCACAGGGTATGAGAGGCTAACATAATATACATCATAAAATAGATTACATCATCTGGTAAGATATATGAGATCACATACAATTCACTTCAAGTATAACCATCCATCATAGAAATACAAGATCAGATATAAAGGAGCATCTGCACCAACACATCTAGTAGCAGCATCCAATGGTTGGATCTCAATGGTGTAATAAAATGTACTACCACCTAACCTCATGGAACCCAAAAAGGTCCACTCCCACCATGATGAGGACATAAACTCAAGTCCCAAATGGATAACAAACTTTAAAGTCCAAAAATAACATTTAGGATCAAGGAATCATTTGAAAGAAAACTATCTTCAAAGGTACTGAGACACAAGTATCAACTAATCCTAAAGGCAACATAGATATGTAGGAAATCTAGTATGCAAGTGGGAAAAGTCATTGCATGAGCTAAATCTAAGGTTACCTTGGTAGCCTCTCTGGACTTTGGCCCCCTAATGTCTCTTTGCGGCATCAATATCCTTTTGTATAGACAAGGCATACGAATGAGTCAACTCTAAGGTTACCTTAGCAATCTCTTAGGACTCTGACCCCCTAGTGACTTTATGTGGTACCATATCTTATTAATTCATTTTAAACCCATTTAATGAAATGTTATCACTCATTAAACCAACCTATAATGGGTTACCCAAGCAACCTCTTTAGGGCTTCGGCCTCTATTGTAAGCCACTTTCCAACATGACATATATATAACCTACCCTAAGCTCGGAAAAAGACAATGATCTCAAATGACTATAAACCACACGTTAGTTCTTAAACAAGCAAATAGAAAGTGCTGAAAAATCACTAATCAAAATCATAGATTCCACCAATATGATCATCCTAACAAGACTGATCCAAAATCAAGTATGCATAAACCAAATCCATGTCATTACATGACATTACCAAAACAAATAATTTAATCATTTCAATTATATACAAGCAATTATAAATAAATCATAGATAACCGATCAAAGACTCAAAAGGTTATATCAGGAAGGACACATCATCCACCTCAATTTCACACAAGAATACTAGAAAGTAACAATCATCATTAGATAAAACTCATCATAGAAACACATGAAACATCACCAAGGTTTGGCATAAAATATTGTATACAAACATCATCAAGACATCAAGAACAAACCCACAAGCCTCTATTAAACATCCTGACTAGTGAAAGCTAAGTCAACCCTGAAACCCAACATCGATAAATCAGACATCACATAAAGCACATACAAAAGTGAATTTCATAATTCATTCAATTTTGAAAACACATAAGTTAAAATTTTACTATAAGATTCCAAGTTCTTATTTTCATTTTCAAAACACAAAGATTCAATAACAACTAGGGTCCGATTTTCTTTTCCAAGTATTACTATTTATAGAGTTTTCAATTTCAATTAGGGTTCATGTTTCCATTTCTCTAGTTACTAGATTTACTATAGTTTTTTATTTCACTATAATCCAAGATGATTCAACAATTCATATCAAGTTATTTAAACATTGTTTCATGGTTCAATTCATTATCAAAACATAAGAGTTCAGTGAACATACACATCATAGTTATCATCTTTTAAAGTATGTTCATCACTAAGGTTTTTGAATAAGAAAATTTCCCTAGCAATATAAATCATTTTCATATAAAATTGAATCATCAAGCACAACCCAAGTTTACTAATGATTACCATTAATTCTCCCAATTAATTTCTTTGATTTTCAATTTACTATAGAATTATATTTAAATAATAAAATATTAAATCAAATTTTCAAATAGTTAAATTTTAACAATGCTTATTAAAATTATTATTAATAATTATTATCAATTATTACCACAATAGTTTTAAATTTATTAAATTGTGGCATACATATAACCTACCCTAAGCTCAAGAAAAGAAAAAGATTTCAAATGACTATAAACCACACATCAGTTCTTAAAAAACCAACTAGAAAGCACTGAAACATCACTAATCAAAATCATAGATTTCACCAATATGATCATCCTAACAAGAATGATCCAAAATTAGGTACACATTAAAAAAATCCATTTCATTACATGGCATCACCAAAAAAAATCATTTAATCACCTCAGTCTTATACAAGCAACTGGAAAGAAATCATAGATAATTGATTGAAGACTTAAAAGGTTATATCAGGAAAGAAGTATCATCCACCTCAATTTCACACAAGAATATTAGAAAGCAACAATCATCATTAGATCAAACCCATCATAGAAACATGCAACACATCACCAAGGTTGGCTATAAAAGATCATACAAACATCATCATGACATCACAGAACAAACCCCCAAGCCTCTGTTAAAAATCCTAACTAGTCAAAGCTAAGTCAACCCCAAAACCCAACATCACTAAATCACACATCACATAAAGCACATACAAAAGTGAATTTCATAATTCATTCAATTTTGAAAACACATAAAGTTCAAATTTCACTATAGGTTTCCAAGTTCTCATTTTCATTTTCAAAACACAAAGATTCAATAACTACCAAGGTTTTAGTTTTCTTTTCCAAGTATTACTATTTATAGAGTTTTCAATTTCAGTCAGGGTTGACGTTTCCATTTCTCTAGTTACCATATTTACTATGGTTTCTAACTTCACTATAATCCCAGACGATTCAACAATTCATATCAAGTCATTTAAACATTGTTTCATAGTTCAATTTATTATCAAAATATAAGAGTTCAATGAATATACACATCATAGTTTTCTTCTTTTTAAAGTATGTTAATTACTAAAGTTTTCGAATAAGAAAATTTCCCTAGCAATATAAATCATTTTCATATAAAATCGAATCATCAAGCACAACCCAAGTTTACTAAAGATAACCATTAATTCTCCCAATTAATTATTTTGATTTTTAATTTACTATAGAATTATTATTAAATAATAAAGTAATAAATCAAATTTTCAAATAATTAAATTTTAATAATACTTATTAAAATTACTAATTATAATAAGTCTCAATTATTACCATAATAATTTTAAATTTATTAAACTTTGGAAAAGATTTCCCGAAAAGGAAACCCACTAAAAATTGAAACTCTACAGAAATTGAAACTTGCAAAAAAATAGAAACTTTCTTGAAATGGAAACCTATGAAAAAATACAAACTTTCTTGAAATGGAAATAAACTAAAAATAGAAACTTTCCAAAATGGAAACTTATTAAAAATGAAAACTTTCCAAAAGTGGAAACTTATTCAAAAAGAAATTTTCCAAAAATAGATACTTATTAATAAATGAAACTTTCCAAAGATGGAAACTTACTAAAATGGAAACTTACTAAAAAGGAAACTTTTCAAAACCAAAAAATACTATAAATGGAAAATTTTCAAAATGGAAACTTTCCAAAAATGGAAACTTACTAAAAATGAAAACATTCCAAACTAGATCTGATAGAGCGATAAAAATTTAAACAATTAAATTTAGTAATTTACAACTAGTTTTCTTTTCAGAACCCCTATCTCAAATTTTATCAAATCCATTATGAATCACCCAATTTTAATCAAATGAGGGTTTCTAATCTCAATTTAACAAACAAGGGTTTCGATTTAATTTATTTATTTACAAACAAAATCAAGAATAGAGAGTAGCAAATTTCAACACAAGGGTTTCAACCAAATCTAAAATTAAAAAACAGACTTATCCAGAGATAAAGAAGACAAGAATTTGAAGAATGGAAATCCATTGTACAATTAAACAACGATATCCTACCTAGATCTGATGCTAAAATTACAATTGCACGAAGCATGTAAAACAATCCCCTTTCTCTAAAAACTTCCTTTTTAGAATTCACTCCTCCAAAACTTGTGTAATTGTAAAATGAGCTTTAGATCTCTGATAAAGAGTTCTCCCCTAAATTTGGGGCTTTGATTGTGCAATCACGAGAGGGAACTCATTGATCAATTTTTTAAAATTATCTTATTATCTTTTACATCTCCATGCACACTTTTAGCAATTATAAATATCTTTGTTAAATTAATTAGCTTTCTCTCTTTACTTAATTTATTATATTTTAATTTCATGCATATGCTATATGCAATTTAATTAAAACAAAATTTATTAAATTTATGCTTACTTTCACTTATTAAACCATGAGACACTTTTAATATAAGATTTATTAATTTATCTAATAATATTAGTTAGAGTTTATTATTAAAAAACAACTCCTAAATAATTATTAGTAAATTAAATAAATATAAATATGCCTAAATTAGATAAATGAGACATTTTAATAATATATTTATTAATTCAACTAATAATATTATTTATAGTCTGGAACTTCAACTTAATACATAATAGGGATAAATATTTTCCATCACCCAAGAAATAAATGTAAGCAAAGAAGATGATGGATACTTTAGGGTTTTCATAGAAATTGAAAGCAATTGCGCATAAAGATCTACCTTGCCTTCATGGAACACTTGCTTAATGCATGTTGTTTAGCACCTTAGTGACCAAGCCATTCAAAAACTTTCACTGCGAGAATGGGAGAAAATGTGAGGTATAGGTTAGGAAAACTTCAAAGTAGGCAATGGTTGGGAAATCTATAGAATAGGTGATGCCCCAACATTATAGAGTAGACCATCCTAGGTGATTAAATCTTAGAGCACTCAACAATCTGATCTAACTAGAGATTAGTTAGAAACCCTAGCCATCTTCCAATCTCTTCTGATCCTCTAGCAAGCTAGGCACAAGAACCATATAAAATGTTAGGAAAGTTGATTCCTTCATGCCATCCAACCCCCATTTAACATTTGTGGGGATGATTGACAATCTAATCACAAATATGATTCTTTTTCACCACTCAACATCTTCACTAGTATGCCAGTAGTTCAAAAAGCTAGAACTAAGCAAAAATTCATTCCTCGTTCTTTCGATGCTCCAAGCATTCCTAGAAAAGGACCACATGCTAGTAGATACTCCTTCCTGGAAAATGCCCCTCATCATGATCCATGTATATGCATTACTAAAAGGGGAGAATCTTCAAATCTTCAAACACTCCTACTTTTGCCAAAAGATTGCACAAGCCTACCCCTCAAACCAAGTCATCCAGTGTTAGATGTCAACACACAGTGCAAGTAAAGTCTTCCAAAAGCTTAGATCTCGATGAATAGACCAAATAGGGCTTCCGACCTCTTTTAGGGCTTTTAGGAGGACATTATCCCCATTATGCCAAGCATACCAAAAAAGAATTGGAGGGAAAAAATACACAGATGAATAAAGGAAATGATCTCTTACAGGATCCAGAGGACGAGTAGATACCTTCTATCACTCTTCCAGAAAACTTTATTGGCTGAAACATTCTACTTCTTTGTCAAATAACTTTAATAATTAATTTTGCAAATTCTTCTCTATCCTCCAATATTATTTCAAGATGGGCTAAAGACAACTAGTTTGGTTTAAAATAAATCTTCCTTGTTGATTCTACATCAAATTTCTTTGTTGTGATATTTGATTCAAATTTATTTAGGGACATAGTCTACAAGTTCAAAGGTTGGTTTTGTAATGGTATCAGTCTATATACTTTGCACTGGAGGCCAAATTTTAAACTAGTAGATAATCTATTTTTTCTATTTCCTAATTTGGATTGTCTCTCACTCATTGCTTTTGGAGTATAGAGATCGAAAAACTCTTGAAATTATGGAAAATCGATTGGGTATTTTTGTCAGACATGAACTCCTTACATTTGAACTTCTTCATCGAGAATCTAGAGTTTGTATTCTTAAAGAAATATCCAAGCCTATTCCAAAGGCTATTATCATTAGATCTGAATGGGGCTCTTGGTCACAGCAAGTTTTGATCCAGGAAGATAGTACAACTCACAAATTTCAACATCGGCTTGGGCATCTTAACTCTCACTATCATCCAATGGTAATGATGCAAGTCTCAATATGTGAGGACCACGTATTTGATCCACACAAGTGCTCATTTTGAGAATAGAATATTCAAGACAATCATGACTCCTCACAGTTGACCCACCATCAACATCAAGAATTTTCTCTAAGTTGTAGGACTACCATATATATAGTTTGAGCTGGCTGAGATCATTTTTGAATACTTCTTGATGATTCTTTATTATACTATCTCTCTTCTTTACTCAAATTCTTCAATTTAGAATCTTTCTCTTTCGATGTCAATACCCTTTATTTTTCTTGCAAATCCCCACCTAGAGAATAGAGATTTTGTAGTACATGATCTCATCTTTCAAGATAAACCAGTCAATGTTTCATTGATTGATTACATCCTAACAAAAGGGCATAAGCTTTCAAACAAGACTCTTCAAACTATAGTAGATGCCTAGCTTGATACTCTTGACACTTTCATGATTAATGAAATTATAGTAGAAGGTGTTATTTTTTCTAATGAAATTTCTCCATCATAGAGTGAAGTGTGCCTGAGTTCAACTTTCATTGAAGAACCAATTTCAGGTTACTCCAATGAATCCCTAGATAAGACTAGTTTTAATTTGATTGAGCATAGTATTTGACCAAGTGCAAGATTCATATTCAATCCCATCTCATCCTCCTGTTCCTCCCCTTTAATATGTCAACTCAAAGTTTCCTACAAGGATCAATGCTCTTCATTTTGAGGAGGATGAATTTCTCCATCAAGTCAATTAGGCAAAAAGTTTTCCCGCTTTATCACTTCATTCTATTGATATTGCTTTTTCTTGTTCACTAAACTTGCAAAATTTAAAGAACATTATGTCTCTTGAGGAAGATGAAAATGATTTTAAATAGTCATAATTAGGTATATATTCTTTATATTACTCTCAATCCTTCTCCTTAGAAAAAAAGCCTTCTTCTACAAAGGTAGAGAAGAAAATATCAAAGTCCAGGGGATGGAAACCTAATAGTGCTAAGGTTCTTGAGGAAATAGTTACAGGGACTCAAATCACATGGATGGTAAATTCTCAGTCTGAAAACAAGAAACTGACATGGAGAGCAGAAGGTTCTCCATGTCATCAATGAAGATTACCTCTTGGAATGTTAGAGGCTTAAATGCCTCTAACAAAAGGTATAGAATTAAGAAACTACTTGATTCTATTAAAGAATATATCTACATTATTCAAGAGACCAAAATGTCTAGTGACATGTATGCTAAAACAACTAAGAAATGGTTAGCTTGGAAGTCTCTACATATGCAAGGTATGGGTGCTTTGGGAGATCTCATTACTCTCTGGAATCCTAAGACTATTCTTGGCGTATTGATTGGGAAGGATCATAATTAGCAATTAGTGAAGATGGTGTATTTCAATCTCACATTCTTGTTAATAAATTTTTATGGCCCATCTTCCATCTTGGATTAGAGGAACTTGTGGAAAAAATTATCCCAAATCATTCATCATGATTAAGATCAGTGATTCATAGTTGGTGGAGACTTTAATGAAATTCTATCTAATGATTACAAGAAGGGAGGTATTTCTCCTCATCAAAGAACTATTCAAGACTTTTTGAATTTTCTAGCAAACAATTAGCTTTTAGATGTTATCCCACACAATGGATCTTTCACATGGACAAGCAGGCGAGATGGATGTTTGCAAATCATTGAGAGGCTTGATAGGTCCTTCATACCTTAGAGTTAGAAAATCCTTCATGTCTCTTTTAATTCTAAAATTTTACCAGTATTTAAATATAGTCACTTTCTTTTGCTCCTAAATGTTGAGTGGAAAGTCTCTCCTCAATACCATGCATTTGGTTCCTCCTTTAAGTTTGAGAGTATGTGGTTTAGACATCCATGCTTTGAAGCCTTACTAAAACAATGCTGGACTTCTACTCCATTTTGTAGAAGAACTAAAATGTTCCAGTTTTCCTAGAAGCTTAAATTCATTAAGCTCCAACTTAAGAATTGGAATGACAAGGTTTTCAAAAACATCTTTGAGCAAAAATCAGTGATTGGTAAGCTACTTCCTGACACTAACCAACACATTGTCCAACATGGTTTGGATTCAGCCACGTTTGATAAACAAAGATCTCTACAAGTTGAGTGGAATGAGCTTTGCAATCAGGAAGAAGTATACTAGAGATAGAAATGAAGAGAGTTGTAGCTCAAGGAAGGTGATAAAAACACTAACTTCTTTCATGCTTTAGTAAAACATAAAAAGGTTGCTTCTATTATTTCTTCCATAAGATGTTTTGATTTTGGCTACCTTATTGAAGATGCACATGGCATACAAAAGGAAGGAATTAAATTCTTCAAAAAAATTCTTGCTCCCCCAAATATAGACTCTAACTCAGATGTTGCAACTGATCATCTCTTTGCATGCATTCCCAGATTAGTTTTAGATGGTGACAAAAAACTATTGCTAGCTCTGTTTACTCTAGAAGAAATATGTAAAGTGGTCTTCTCTTTTCCTCCAGAAAAAACTCCAAGGCCTAGCAGTTTTACAACCTTATTTTTTCAAAGATGTCAAGATGTCATGTGTTCTGACCTCCTAGCTGCCATGGAGGAATCTAGAAGAAATGGTTTTTACTACAAACATTTCTCTCATCCCAAAAGTTGTAGCTTCAATTACATTTGCATACTTTATAACCATTTCCCTATGCAACATGGTTTATATGATTATCACCAAAGTTATTTACTTAAGGCTTTAACATCTTATTCCCTTAATTATTTCTCATGAACAAAAAGGTTTTGTTTCAAGAAAAGATACAATGGAGGGGCCTCAGTTTCCCACGAGATTCTTCATTTCATTTAGTCAAACCAACAATCTAACTTTGTCATTAAATTAGATATGATGAAGGCCTATGATAGGGTGCACTGGGATTTTTTGTTTAAAGTTCTCTTCAAATTTGGATTTACAAAAAATGGTGCAAATGGATCAAAGCTTTTGTCTCAGGGGCTTGGTTTTTGGTGCTTATCAATGGTCTTCCAGCAAGATTCTTCTCTTCTACTCAAGGTCTTACATATGGTGACCCATTATCTCCATTCCTTTTTATTATTATGGCATATGTATTTAGTGGGAGCATTTCCAGAGAGTTTGAAAATGGTCTCTAACATGGGGCTCACATCTCAGATACTTCCTTGTCAGTAACCCACTCCTTTTTTGCAAATGATACTCTTCTATTTGGTAAATCATTTGTCATAGAAGTTAAGATAATCAAGTCATCATTGGAGTTGTATGCTTCAACTTTCGACCAAAAGACCAATGCAAATAAATCAACTATCTTTTTCTTCAACACCAAATCGTTCAAATCAAATAAGATTGTTAAGATTTTGGGTTTCTTGGTTGACAAACTGCCCTCCACTTACTTGGGGATTCCCTTCTTTGTGTGGGCCAACAAAGTTGCTTCTTGGTCTGTTGTGGTAGACAAAATAAAAATTAGGACCTCAACTTGGAAGGTTAGGTGGTTGTCTTTTTATGGGAAAAAATTTCTTATTAAATATGTTCTACCTATAATTCCCAACTACTATATGTTGATCGTCAAAGCTCCTACAGCAATCATCCACCAAATTGAGAAACTTATTCATGATTTTATTTGGGTTAGCAATATGATTGAAAATAAGAAGATTCCTCTCATCTCCCTCCAAAACATTGCCCAAGAGAAATTGCATGGGGGAGTTGGTTTGCGTAACCTTGCCCATAGAAAAAAAGCTTTTGGGGGAAAGCTTGTTTGACAAATGTACATTAAGCTTGGCTCTACATAGAGCTAAATATTGCAAGAAAAATATTTGGATGAAAGGTATCCTTCACAAATCTTCTCCATTCTTGACCCTCCTAAGGGATCAGCAATATAGAACTTCATGATTAATTCTAGAGACCTTTTTACCAAGTACATATCTTGGGAAGTGAACAATAGTCACAATGTCAAATTATGGTCTAACACTTGGAATGGCCTCCCTCCACTCTCCCAACTAGATCAATATGAAGAAATCATCACCATCTCGACTAGCTACTAGGGCTCTAACTTGTTGGACTATGTTATGGCTGTAGAAATATTCTCCAGAAAACTAATTTAGAAGAACCCTTCTGCATTGCCTCTCAATGATATTCAGTCCTCTTCTCTCATAAATATTTGTTAACAATAGCATGTATTCTTATGGAGCCTTGAGGACAAGCTGATTTGGGTTCCATCTAAGGATGGAAAGTACTCAATTAAGGAAGGTTATAGGTTTCTTCAATAGATTGAAAATAATAATAGTAAGAGCAAAACATATTTTTTCTTTTGGAACCCCAGTGTCCTCCCTAAAGTAGGTTGCTTCTATTGGCTAGCTCTTAGGAAGAAGATTCTAACAATTGATAAACTTTCTAAGTTTGGCATTGCAAATTATTTTTATTGTGTCTTATGCGGGGAAGAGTTAGAATCAATGGACCATTTATTTATCAATTGAAAATTTTCTTTCTCCTATTGGCTACTTATTATCAAGAAACATAATGTGTCCATGCCCCTACCAAACAAGATTTGGGATTTGTTTGAATCCTAGCCCGTGTTGTTCTCCTCCTCCAATTTCTCTTGCCTTTGGAAATGTATACCTTCTCCATTTGTTTAGGTGATAGGTGAGAATAAAATAAAATAACTTTCAAGAAAGATGTCTCTTCTATTGATCAAGTTTGTGATAAGTTGGAAGTCTCTATATTGAAGATAGCTAACTCTAATTTTTCCAATGTCAAATTCAATAATTATCTTTCTCGTTGGGACAAAATGACTTTAAAATTATGGAAATACATACATCTACTAGTTCGATCGGCTCCAAATTGAAAATCTATTCATGCCAATGATAGGTCCATTATGAAATGGCATCCTCCTTTCCGATATTTTTCAAAATCAATTTTGAGGAAGCATCAAGAGGTAATCTTGGTATCTCTGGGATTGGCATTTGTATCAAAGATTGGTTAGGCAAGCCATTGATAATTAAGGTTGCTCACACCAATCCTAGCACAAACAACATGAAAAAGGCACATGCACTTCTTCACGGTTCTGTTTTGGCAAAGAAAACTTGTTTTTCTAAAATATAAATGAAGGGGATTCTCTTGTGGTAATTAATGCATGCACGACAAAGAAAATTAACAACTAGCAGCTTTGATATATTATGAATCAGATTTGGCAATTGCTTCATTCTTTTTAAGATTTATGCATCACTCAGATGCTTAGAGAAGGTAATGAGGTGGTTGATTTTTTATCTAGTCTTGGTTGTGATGGCAACTTTATTGAGCTTTTTTAGCAAACTAGATCTCAAACTTGTTTCCCGAATTGGAAAATTTATTATCTTCCCAACTCACTAATGGGTGTTCAACTTCTTCATCTTTCTTTTCTTTCCCTTAATGTTGTATGCTGGCAAGGATATTGGGTTTTCTTCATGTTTCTTTCCCAATTGAGCCTTTGAATCAGGATATTTATCATATATATATATATATATATATATATATATATATATATATATATATATGTATGTATGTATGTATGTATGTATGTATGTATGTATGTATGTATGTATGTATGTATGTATGTATGTATGTATGTATGTATGTATGTATGTATGTATGTATGTATGTATGTATGTATGTATTATTTGGAGTTTATTATTAAAATATAACTCTTAAATTAAATTAACATAAATACACCAAAAATAGAACTTTTATAAAATCTTTTAAATTTAACTCCTTTAGTTTATTAATTTCTCAATTAATTAATATAATTAAATATTGAATTTTCTTTATAAAATTTTCATTCAATTATCTTTTAATTTGATTTAATTATAACGGAAAATCATCACACACCCACAAAACTAAATACGACAACTCAACTTAAAGTCAAAGAACAAAGTCAAACTTTAGGGTCAAAGTCAAAAACTTATGTCATTTGATGAATTTGGAAAGGTTAAACTAACTCAGATACTTGTCCTATTTTCTAGGACAATTGGCTTAGGTTAGGATTTAGAATTAAGAGTTATCTCCCCACTTATACCATTGAGATACTACGATAGGGTACGTTCATCCTAGCAATTCAGGGAAGTTGATACCTGGTACCTACAACCTACATAAAATCCATGCATGTACAAACACAATATTCTAAACTAAATAGGTAATGGTAGGAAGTGATTCATCATGTAGATCCTAACTAGTAGGTGACTATGACTCCCTTCCTCAACCACATCAAAAATGTCAAACATAAAGAAAATATACATGCACACCATAAACATGCAAGTATGGGGTAAGTATCCATAGAAACTGCATATAATTAATCCATTTATCTAACCATCATAAGATAATTAAAATTACTAACTGAACATACCTATATCATTATTGAAAGGGTAAACATAAATACATGAAATAACTAAACAACTCATCACATAAATCAACTAAGTATGAAATGACATATAGTCAAATACGGTAACCAAGAATCAATAATCATAAAACATAACCAGAAAATTGACCAAAAAAGAATCTGACAATAAAATCATCAAAGTCAATTAGTGGTAGGCATTACATCGAACATCAGAGTAAATTTTTTCATTCTCTAGTTTGTATTTGAGTGTTTTGTAGACATGATCCCTATTCGAAGTAGAGTTATAGTGTCTCCCATTTTGATCTCTCCATCAAACAATAATAATTACCAAATTATCTATTGTATGTGGCAATATATTGGAAATAGGTTTGATATTTTTTGTGAAACTTATTGTTTGTCTTTTGTATTTGTATTGATTACTCGAAGCATGTGTTACTTGAAGTATGGGCCTCACATGACTAATTAGCATTTCCTCAACTTGAGTCAAGTTTGTAGGCTCCTTAGGTTGTAGTTTTGGATCTGTATTATTTAAAGTAAAGAATATATTATTTCCTCTTTCTTGTCACATTCGATACATACAAGATAACATTCTTGAAAAATGTAACATATATGTCACATTTTAAGACTATTCAAATGCAGTTAAAATTACATTTGGAATTGATAAAAATTATCTTGAAGAACTCGACTTAGGTTTTGTATATTTTCTAAGTTCCCTTGTCTACATAAATTAGAAACTAAATGGAATTGCTAAGTATGAAATTATAATAAATTATCAAATAAATACTCATATTGAGAATTGAAACTTGGATAATGTTGTGACATTCATCACCTGTCGCCTAGGCTCGGGACCCCTAATATTATAGAGTGCAAGTCAGCTCACCATAGGTATGATCAAACATTTAAAAATCCTCAACACCTTCAAACATGTGCTCTCCACATATTATGGAGCACAAACTTTACCTTGTTGTGGATTTTGTCCAACATAAAGGAAATATGTGTCACCATATAAAGTGTACAACCTAGAAACTCTGGACTGTAATTTCATACATGCCAGAGAAAATGTTGAAGGTAATGAAATTCTTTCCCCTCTCCAACTTCTTCTCTCCACATAGAATGGAGTGGATTTTTAAGCATGCCAAGAAAAGTGTCCAAATCAAAGAAATCTAAGACACCCTATATTTTTCCTTATATGTATACCAATGCACTTTGTGGTTCTTTCATGATAATAAAATCATTGATGTGAAATATCCAACAATTTCTAACTTGTTGTGTAGGGATAAAAAAATTCAAAATGTTGAAATCCAAGACAAGAAAAAAATTGAAATTTGAAAAAATCCTGAAATCTTGGAAAACATGAAAATCCAAGACATCCTAAAAAATCTAAAATTCAAAAATTTGAGGATAATTAAAAAAAATCTTGATGATGAAATCCAAAAAGTTCAATCGAAATAGAAAAAGAAACGAATGGAAAATTATTCATAAATGAAAAAGTTGAATTTAGAAAGTGATATTCTTCAACTAAGATTTTTTTTTGGATTTACATGGGAAATTAAATGTTAATTTTGTTGATATTTAATTTGGTTATCCAAAAAAGAAATATTGAGAGAAGGTTGGAAAGAAATTTGATTTTTTTGCATTAAAAAATGGAAATTAATTAAATATTGATTTTAATTGATATTTAATTAATTTAAAAATCAACAAATGAAAATGGGATAAATGAAGATTTAGCTTCATCGTGAAGCTAAAAAAAATCAATAATGGAAACTTTTGAAAAGAAATAGAAAAAGTAACAAGTGGCACAAAAGAAGGAAACCTTAGTGACTAAGTAAAGCAACTACCTAAGTTTAGCCTACAGCTTTAAAAGAGACTTTTTTTTGGGATGATTTATATAAGAAACCCTTTCATTCATTCCTTCTCACACTCAAATTTGAAGAGGAAATTGAGAATAGGAGTGAAGTTTAAACTATTTGGAAAGAAGATTTTTGGAGAAATTTTTGAAATCATTGAGGAGTTTTCTAGGAATTTGTAACAGAGGATCTTAAATTTTATGTAAAATGAACATTTTCATTGAGTTGTGGCAAATTGCATGTTTCTTGTGAAAACTTGGAAAGGTGAATTATGTGGAGAGGGATATGGAAATTTTAACAAAAATCCAAAATCTTTGTCTTTTGGAAAAATTGTATCTACTTTTTATGCTTTCTACATATTCTTATGTATGGACATTTTCTATTTTAAAGGAAGGAAGAATGGCAGAACGTAGGGGAATAGTAGAAATGTGCATAAAATTGATAAAGAATGAAAGGAGAGGATTCTATCCTGAATCCAAAATTATGTCGACGTGGGGAGAAACTAGGAATACAAGCCTTGGGGACCTTGATTTGAAAGAGTTTAATCGAAGAATGTTTGGATACAATGACCATCACTCAACACACCTAGCTACAAGAATTGTGAGAAGTGGAATTATTGTTGTAGCTAGTTTCCCTCCTTCTTTTCAACATCTAGAGTTGATTGTGGAATGTACGAAACATTATAGTCCCAGGGATAGGACTATTAGGGATTCTGAATGAAATATCCTCGCAAATTTTTCTCCAACATCCATATTTGAAGTATTTGGGATTCCTTGTCACCCAAGGATGATCACAAAAATACTTGAGAAGGCACTTAGAACCTACACCTTTGGAGTCCATTTCTATAAAGAAAAATTGACAAAAGATGGTTGAAAAAGAATAGATCACATCATTCCAAGATTCCTAAGGAAATAGTATGGTCAACTTGTAGAGGGAGTATAGTGACACAATCATGATGTTGAGTCACATATTTGGCCTATCTCATTCTTATATATTTGAATCTTGGATGTGGTATTATGTTGAGCAGCTGATAGAGGAAGGTTATAGGATAGATTGGGTTGGGCTCATAATTGGAAATCTAAATAAATAGTTAATGAATCTGTAGCATTCAAGGAAATTTTACATGAACTCTTATGTCATCTACATGCTAGCATGGAGAATCAATTATGATGGACTACAATGCAAAGGACCGATTGGAAGTGGAACCTAACACCTCAAAGTTCATAAATGGTACCCACAGTTGCATTTATATTTAAAGGATGATTACATAAGGGTTAATGATACCTTTTCCATGAGCATAGTGAGAACACTACAAAAGAGGTTGCATATGAGATTGTCAATGGGCACAATGAAGTTGGTCGAAGATTATGGTGCCTAGTTTATTCAGTTTCCCACCTTTTCATACATTCGAGTTCAAGGATTTTCCATGGAGCCATAAAAACTTCCCATGTAGCTAATGGAGAAGATTGTCTTTTTAGAGATTACTCAAAAACTTATAGCCTATTTCAAGATTCAAAAAGGGAAGAAGAAGTTGGGATTACAATTCCTAATTTTCATAAGAAAAGGAAAAACTGAGGTATACCCATGTCTAAAGGTTGTAGAAACATCATCAAATGAGATTCACTTATTCCATCTTCCACTTTATCTGAAAAGGGATGATTTTGACCCCTAAAAAAAGATCACATCAGTGGTAGGATCAAGGTACCAATACAAAGTTCACATTGAAGACTTTTGGGAAAATATTGCAGATGAGAATGAGATTAGAGAGAAGAAACATTCAATATTATCATTGAACATTATTAGAACATGCAACATATTCAAGGTTCCTAATCAAATAGAGAAGGATTGAAATATGATGTGAAAAGGATTCTATCCAGAAATGATAGCTTAGTCATATGATTGGAAAAGGAAAGAGGTTACAGAGATGGAAGCTCTTTCAAAGCTAGTCTTGGATTTTACAAACTAGTAGATTTAGCGTAAGCTTGAAAAAATAGTTGCACCGGCCAATGGATTCACATGTAGATTGCTTCACCACTGACCACATAGGGATGAAAGATCGAGACAAATATCTAAAGGGGCTATTGAAGAAAGTGGAACTCCATCAAAGGATGTAGGAAGCAAGAAAGGGAAAGAGGTATCTCAAGAAAAGCATCCAAGAATTGAGCAAGTCATTCAAGAGCCTAAAAATAAGAAGCAAAAACATGAAAATATTCTGTCTTCTCTAAGTCGTACTCCTAGTGTTCAAGAGATAGAAACATTCAAAAGGAAGGAGGTAGAGACAAGCATAAGGAGATTTGAGAAAGAATAAAATTTGGATAGCCTAGTACATGATTGACTAAATATGAATGCCTATGAAAATTTTGTGCAAGAAAGAGGGAAAGATCAAGATATCAGTATAGAGGAAAGTCTCACTATAATCTTAGAGAAAGATATGAAGAATGTTGGAGATGGTACATTGGACAAAGAGGCTCCTACAGTAACAATACATCTTGCAAATGTTGAATCTGTAGTTCTTGAAGTAATAGTGGATAGTCTAGGAGGTGAAGAGGATATCGACATTTGAGCAATCCAAAGGAAGGAGGAAGTGGTGATTCCCAGTGACCAAAATATACCCATTCCTGAATGGTCAAGGAAAAAAAATCAAATGATTCAAAAAAAGGAGGTTGATCTAGCAATTGAATTACAGGAAATTTTGGACTGAGTAAACCAATCGAAAGAGCAAGGGAAAGCAAGAAGATATACTAAAGTTGTCAGAGAAGAATCAAGGTCTAGAATCTTGTTGATTGTGACTCCTATTGTTGACAAGAGAAACTAGGGCATTTATTATCTACCATAGTAGTAGAGTCTTTGTTGCATTAATGTAGATTCCTTTCCTTTACCCTAACCCTAATAAGGGTTGATGTGGCATGATCTTGGTCATTGGTTATTGTAATCATCTTGGCTACCCATTGTAATCAAGGACCTGTATAAAGGCCTCTTTTCTCATTTGTATGGGGGATTTTTGTGAGATTTTTCTATGACCTTCTGAGATAATAAAGTTTTCATTGAAGCTTGGTGAATACTTTATGTGTCTTAGTACTTTTTTTTTCTCTTAAATTCCCTCAATTAGATTAAGTTTGCACTAGTTAATGTGTGGTGATTACAATGAAGAATATGATGGTGTATTGATAAATATTGTTGGTTCATACTTTTGATGTTTTAGTGATTCTAACTCATTGTGCAAGGTTAGCCTAAACCTCTTTCATCCATATGTTGAGCTTTTATCATTCATATACACTATTCTTTATGATGGTGTATATGGTGGTATGAAAATCGTTGGCATGACCCTTGAAGATTGCACCAATTCATGCATAGTTGTAGTATAACTTGGCAAAGTGGAGCTCGATAATTTGAGGAATTTGTCCACCAAAGTAACATTTATTATCATTGCTACCCTTAGTATTTGAATAGAATTCATGAACCCTATCCTATTAAATTCCTACCTATTTTGTGAAAACTCCAAAAAATACTTCATCGCAAAACCTTGAGATAGCTCCCACATCCAGAATGACTTGAAATGAATCTAAATAAACATGTAAGGCCCCTTGTGATCATCAAAAAGTCACATTAACCACTGATCTTATCCACAATCAAGACCTGACATTAAAGGAACCTTGAAGTCATTGTATGTTCTTCTAGAAATCTTAGCATACACGAGACTTTATTCAAGAGACGATAAGATAATTTTGTATTTTATACTACTATTTGAGAGGTCATAAAACACACATCAATAGATACTACTAAAATGAGGAAATGATAATATAAGCATGAAGCCTAAAAAGAAAAGTTGACAAAATTATGTATTTTGTAAACATAGTAACATTATAATAAAAATTGGCAATTATAACAGTAATCTATACAAATCAACATTATGTATTATATTTCATTTTATTTATGGTATAAATGAAAAAATAGATACAACCATTGGGATAAAGAAGAGAGAATGTTTCTTTGACCACTTTCTAACCCTTATTACTTAAGATTGATGCTTCACAAGATATTTAAACCATCAATTCCACCATCCTAGTTGTCATGCACCATCCAAGCCAAGTATTCACATAATTAGTGGCAATTTAAATTATTTTTCTATAGATTGTGTCCTATTTCACTTTGTGTTAGAATTCCAATAAAAAATTTTGTTACAAGCAATAAATTTGTTAGGCTGTCTCTACTGCAAGTTTTGCATATAATAAAGGACCAGTCAATAATAGTCCAACTATTGTGACAAGCAATGATTTTTATCATAGGTTTCCATAGAAGACTTTTAGATAAGATAGTTGTAATCTATGTAAAAAAATTTATGAATGATGCAATAGGGTAAAAGAACAAACCTGTGTCACCCTTTTACAAAGGAAAAGCTAACAAAACTATAATTATTCACCTTCAATGACATAAAACTAGTATTATTATTTAGAATTTGAAAATGAAGTAAGCTAATAAAATGTGTAGAAATGGATGAAGTTTAGGATTATAATTTTTAATAATTATTTGGAATAAGAAATGATATATTTTCCTATTTTTTAAAGATAATTTATTAGTTGTTGAAAAATGTTGGAAATTAGGGTTCTAGTTGTAACCACAAAATGACATTGAAATAAACTTATTTGCCTATGATCTTAGATTATGTTATAGATAAAATATGTAGCTAGAATAATCAAAAATAAAAATGGATTTAGACCTATATTTTCTCTTTTATAGTGATTCAAATTTCAACTTAGTTAAATCGATGGTTTTCATCTATCACCACATTTTTCAAAATAAATCTATTACAACCAAAATAAAAATTATAGATTCTAGAAGAGGACTCTCTCCTCTAGAATTTCATATAATTTATTTAATTTTTTATATGATTTACATTTCTTTCTTTCTCAATATTGACATCGTCTTGAGTGTTAAAATACATACTTGTAAACTTTTTTAAATTACAATATACTATATCTAACTAAAACACTGTGAACTCTATATGAGAATATTCACGACTTTGAGCTCTATAAAATGGTGTTTATATGTTAATAAAAAAATATCATTAAAAAAAGTAAGAGTTATTGAAATGTCAATTTTCTAAAATAATTTTATTTCTTTAGTAATTGGATACTAACTAGTATAAAAGATGCATTTAATAGACATTTCCAATTGGAAAACTGTGACACCATATATGACCTAGCTAGAATAAATTTATCAAGATCATATGTTTGAACAAAATTGATATTTTGATAGCAATACTCAAATTCATCTTTTCTGATAAGTCAGCTTGAAAGGTAACACAGCTTTGTACTTTTACCTAGCAATAATAAATTAGTTTTTCTCTGTGGTAAAACATAGCTTCCCCCATTTTTACTATTATTGTTACTTTTTATTGTGTTGTTGTTCTTTAAATCCTACATTTGGCATCAAAGCTCAAGGTGTTTGGACGACACTAGCATGGTGAACAATTTGCAAATCCCAGAGTTTTATGGAGTTGATTACCAATATTGGTCAATCAAGATGAAGACTTTTTTTATTGGAAAATATTATTAGGAGATCATTGAATCTAGATATGAAGAAAGAAGCTGAGAAGAAGAATACAATGGCATTGTTTCACATTCAGATGGCTCTTGAGAAGAGCTTGTTTCCCTGAATTCTTTATGCACAAACAACAAAAGAGGCCTAGAAGACTATAAAAGATGCTTACCATGGAAATGATCAGATCAAGGTTGTAAAGCTACAAACCTTGAAAAGAGAATATGAGAACTTGAATTTGAAGGAAATAGAGAATGTGGGAGAATTTTGTGTGAGAGTGAAAGATGTGACTCATAAAATGGCCACTTTGGGTGAACCTATGACTCAAGAGCATGTAATAGAGAAGTTATTAAGATCTCTAACCCCAAGATTGAATACTATAGCAATTGTGGGTATGTGCAGGATCATAGTCAACCAATCTATGGCCTTAAGTGGTAGTGAAAAACTAGCAAATCAGGGTTATGTCAACTTGACACATAATTTTAAAGTGGTTTTGGACTTTATATCAAAAATTCTTAAGAAAATAATTTATAGGAAATTGAATGTAGTTTGTAAACTACTAGACCTTAACTAGAGAAAAAAATAATTGATTGGTCAAACGTTTGAATTTTAATGCAGTACTACAAAAATTTTAGGCTAAAAAGAAAAAGTAGGTGTATGTCTAACCACCTTAATCAAAATCAAATGATAATATTTTTTTAATATAATTATAGATATGAAAGGTAGGCTCATGCTTGGATGTGATGCATATTTTTTGGTATTTTTATTCCAAATAAATAATTAAATATGAATTTTTTACTAAAACTTTTTCAGGAAAAAAAAAAAAAAAAATCCCGTGTCTAACCACCTTAACTAATAGAAAACTTTACCAAAATTTATTTTTAATTTTATTATTCTTATACTAGGCGAAGCATAAAATGTGAATTTAAAAAATGTTATATCGTTTGAAAGTTATAGCTATTTTTTAATCAATATGTCAATCAGAACTTTACAATTATCTTCATTGAAAATTAGCAAATAAATACTTATCAAACTTAGAATTTGACAACAATTATATCGACAAAATCTTGAGAGTGTTATTAAAAATCATCTTCATTTCATTCATTTTCGATGAAAATAACATTGTCAAATGGCTACCCGAAGTTTGAGTGTTAGTGAAACCCTTATCAAACACATTTTTTGGGTTGACCAAATAGGCTTGGTAAATACCAAGCCTAATCAGATACCCGAAATCAAATTGGGTATCCGATCAGGTCCGTAACTTTTCAATTGAAATTTTGGAGGGAAATTTGAGATGAAAGATTCCAATTGCAATTTTAGAGGGAGGCAAATGTGAGAGGAAATAAATTTGAGAGGTAAACATTAGAGTGTTTTATAGGAAAATTTATTTTGGGGAAGTGTGGACATTGATATTATTATTATATATGACTATAATTATTATTATATTATAGTAATATGTATGATTATTATTATTAAATATAATATAGTTATAAATATTATTATTATTATTATAATAAAATATAATAATATATATCATTATTATTATTAAATCTATAATCTAGTAACGTATAAAATTATTATTGTTATATAATCTAATAATATATTATTATTATATTAAATATACAATATCATATAATTATTAAATATAATATTGTCATAAAATGCATTGAAAGGGGTCATAGGTTAACTTACATCCCCTTTCGATGCATTCCCAATCACTCCCTAGGGGTCTTAGAGGGCCTAGGGACATACATTGTCATGAAATGCATCGAGAGGTGTCATAGGTTAACCTATGACCCCTCTCGACAAATTAGAACCAACCAAATGCATCCCTATGGGTCCTAGGACCCCTAGGGACATAAGTTATGATGAAACATGTGGAGATGGGTTATAGGTCATCCTATGGCCCCTTTTGATTCATATAAATGATTATAATATGTCTCTAGGGGTCCTAGGATGCCTAGCGACATATGGCATCATGAAATGCGTCGAAAGGGGTCCTAGGTCATCCTATCACCCCTTTCAACCCATATAAACAATTATAATATGTCCCTAGGGGTCCTAGGACCCCTCGAGACATATGTTGTAATAAAATGTGTCAAAAGAGGTCATAGGTCATCCTATGACCCCTTTTGACCCATATAAAAGATTAGAATATGTCCCTAGGGGTCCTAAGACCTCTAGAGACATATGTCATCATGGAATGTGTCGAAAGGGGTTATAAGATATCTTATGGCTACTTTTCACCCATATAAACGATTATAATATGTCCCTAGGGGTCCTAGGACCCCTAGAGACATATGTTGTAATAAAATGTGTCGAAAGGGGTCCTTATGACCCCCTATCGACCCATATATATAATTATAACATGTCCTTAGGGATCTTAGGACACCTAGAAATATATGTTTTAATAAAATGTGTCGAAAGTGGTCATAAGTCATCTTATTGCCCTTTTTGACCCATATAAACAGTTCTAATATGTCCATATGTTTCCATGGAATGTGTCAAAAGGGATCGTAGGTCATCCTATGGCCCCTTTTGACGAAGAAATTACAATATTTCCCTAGGGGTCCTAGGACCCCTAGATACATATGTCATCATTGAATGTGTTGAAAGGGATCATAGGTCATCCTATGGCCCCTTTCGACCCATATAAATGATTCTACTATGCTCCTATGGGTACTAGGATCCCTAGAGACATATGCCATCATGGAATACATTGAAAGAGATCATAGATCATCATATAGCCCCTTTCAACCAATGTAAATGATTCTAATATGTCCATAGGGGTCTTAAGGCACCTAGACACATATGTTGTAATAAAATGTGTCAAAAGGGGTCATAAGTCATTCAATGGCCCCTTTCGACCCATATAAATGATTCTAATATGTTCCTAGGGGTTCTAAGGCCCCTAGAGACATATGTTGTAATAAAATGTGTCCAAAGGGGTCATAGGTCATCCTATAACCCCTTTCAACCCATATTAACAATTATAGTATGTCCTTAAGGGTCTTAGGACTCCTAAAGACATATGGTGTAATAAAATGTGTTGAAAAGGGTCATAGGTCATTCGATGGCACCTTTCAACCCATATAAATGATTACAATATGTCCCTAGGGGTCCTATGACCCCTAGAAACATATGTCATCATGGAATGTGTTGAAAGGGGTCATAGGTCATCCTATGGCCCCTTTCTACCTATATAAATGATTATAATATTTCACAGGGGTCCTACGATCCCTAGAGACATATGTCATCATGGAATGTGTCAAAAAGGACCTATGGCCCCTTTTGACCCATATAAACTATTATAGTACATTCTTGTAGATCATAGGACCCCTAGAGACATATGTCATTATGGAATGTGTTGAAAGGGATCATAGGTCATCCTATGGCCCCTTTTGACCCATATAAATGATTATAATATGTCCCTAAGGGTCCTAAGACCCCTAGAGACATATTTTCTCATAAAATGTGTCAAAAGGGGTCACAAGTCATCATATGACCACTTTCAACCCATATAAATGATTATAATATATCACTAGGGGTCCTAGGACCCCTAGAGGCATATGTTGTAATAAAATGTGTCGAAAGCTGACATAGGTCATCCTATGGAACCTTTTGACCCATATAAATGATTATAATACGCTCGTAGGGGTCATAGGACTCCTAGAGACATATGTCATCATGGAATGTGTCGAAAAGGGTCATAGGTCATCATATACCCCTTTCGACCCATATAAACGTTTATAATATGTCCCTAGGGGTCCTAGGACCCCTAAAGTCATATGATATACTAAAATGTGTCGAAAGAGGTCATAGGTCATCCTATGGCCCCTTTTGATGCATATAAACAATTCTAATATGTCCTTAGGGGTTCTACGGCTCCTAGAGACATATGTTGTCATGGAATGTGTCGAAAGGGGTGGCCCCTTTCAACCCATATAAATGATTATAATATGTTTCTACGGGTCCTAAGACCCCTAGAGACATATGTCATCATGGAATGTGTCAAAAAGTGTCATAGGTCATCCTGTGGCCCCTTTCAACCCATATAAATGATTCTAATATGTCCCTAGGGGTCCTAGTGCCCCCAGAGACATATATCATTATGGAATGTGTCTAAAGGGGTCATAGGTCATCATAGGGCTCCAAATGACCCATATAAATGATTATAATATGTCTGTAGGGGTCCTAGGGCCCATACAGACATTTGTTGTCATGGAATGTGTCAAAAGGAGTTAGGGTCATCCTATGGCCCCTTTCGACCCATAAAAAAAATTATAATATGTTCCTATGGGTCTTAGGACCCCTAGAGACATATGTCATCATGGAATGTGTTGAAAGGGGTAATAGGTCATCCTATGGCCCCTTTTGACCAATATAAACGATTCTTATATGTCCCTAGGGGTCCTAGGACCCCTAGAGACATATGTCATCATCAAATGTGTTGAAAGGGGTCATAGGTCATTCTATGGCCCCTTTCGACCCATATAAAAAATCATAATATGTCCCTAGGGGTCCTAGGACCCCTAGAGACATATGTTATCATGGAATCTGTCAAAAGGGGTCGTAGGTCATCCTATGGCTCCTTTTGACCCATATAAACAATTATAATATGTCCCTAATGTTCCTAGGACCCCTAGAGACATATGTCATCACAAAATGTGTTGAAATCAGTCATAGGTCATCCTATGGCCCCTTTTGACCCATATAACTGATTATAATATTTTTCTAGGGGTCTTAGGACCCCCGAGGACATATGTTGTCATGAAATTTGTCAAAAGGGGTCATAGGTCATCCTATGTCCCCTTTCGACCCATATAAACTATTCTAATATGTCCCTAAGGCTCCTAGGGTCCCTAGAGACATATGTTGTCATAATATGTGTCAAAAGGGGTCATAGGTCATCTTATAGCCTCTTTCGACTCATATAAACTATTCTAATATGTCCCTAGGGGTCCTAGGACCCCCAGCGACATGTTATAGTAAAATGTGTTGAAAGGGGTCATAGATCATCCTATGACCCCTTTCAACCCATATAAATAATTCTAATATGTCCCTAGGGGTCCCCCTAGGGGTCCTAGGACCCTAGAGACGTATGTCTTCATGAAATGTGTCAAATGGGGTCATAGGTCATCCTATGGCACCCTTCAATCCATAGAAATGATTCTAAAATGTCCCCAAGGGTCCTAGGACCCCTAGAGACATATGTCATCATGAAATGTGTCGAAAGGGGTCATACATAATCCTACGGCCCCTTTCGACCCATTCAAATAATTCTAATATGTCCTTAGGGCTCCTGGGGCCCCTACAGACATATGTTGTAATAAAATGTATCAAAAAGGATCATAGGTAATCCTATGAGCCCTTTCAACTCATATAAACAATTATAATATGTCCCTATGGGTCCTAGGAACTCTAGAGACATATGTTGTAATAAAATGTGTCAAAAGGGGTCATAGGTCATCCTATGGACCCTTTCAACCCATATAAATGATTATAATATGTTCCTACGAGTCCTAGGACCCCTAGAGACATATGTCTTCATGAAATGTGTCGAAAGGGGTCATAGGTCATCATATGACCCCTTTTAGCCCATATAAACTATTATAATATGTCCCTAGGGGTACTAGGACCCCTAGAGACATATGTCAGAATGGAATGTGTCGAAAGGGGTCATAGTTCATCCTATGGCCCCTTTCGACCGATATAAATGATTATAATATGTCTCTAGGGGTCCTAGAACCCCTAAAGACATATGTCATCATGGAATGTGTCGAAAGGGGTCATAGATCATCCTATGGACCCTTTCAACCTATATAAATGATTATAACATGTCCATAGGAGTCCTAGGACCCCTAGAGACATACGTCATCATGGAATGTGTTGAAAGGGGTCATAGGTCATCCTATGACCCCTTTTGATCCATATAAATGATTATAACATTTCTCTAGCGGTCCTAGGACCCCTAGAGACATATGTTGTAATAAAATGTGTCGAAAGGGGTCATAGGTCATCCTATGGCCCCTTTCGACTCATATAAACAATTATTATAATAATAACAATATTATATGTTGTTATAATGACAAATAAAAATAATATAATAATATAGTAAAAATAATAATATAATATAATAATCATATATATATATATAATATTTATAGATTATAATAATAATAACATAATATATTATTATATATTAATAACATAGGTCATAATAATATTAATAACATATAAATTGCATTATTATATTTAATACAAATAGTAAAAATAATATAATATAATATAATATATATATTTATAGATTATAGTAATAATAAAATATAGTATTATATGTAATAATAATGTAATATAATATAATAGTACATTATAATCTAATACATAACTCATAGGGTGTCATGAAATGCATTGAGAGGGGTCATAGGTTAACTTGTCACCCCTCTCGATGTATTATAACCAACCAAATGGATCATAGGTCATAATAATAATAATAATAACAACATTAATATTATATGTTGTTATATTTAATAATATTAATAATATATATTAGTAACATATTTTATATATTATGTTTATATTTAATAATAATATAATAATAATAATAATAATAATATATAATAATTTCATATATATATATATATATATATAATATATTTATAGATTATAATAATAATAACATATATTATCATATTTAATAATAATATAATATAATAATACATTATAAGCTAATACATAACTCATAACTCATATATTTTTGTAATTCATAACTCATAACACGTAAGTCATATAATAATATTATAAGCTAATATATTATAGTAATTTATTTTTCCCTCCAATATTTTGGTGCAATATGGTATATCCAATTTCATATTGGATATCTGATTTGAAACTGAGTATCTGATCTGAAATCAGATACCTGATTTTACTGGCATTATTTTTCCAAAATATTCCCTATGACTGTAGACCCAACAACATCCCTTTTTGTGGGCCTTTTTCATTGGTTTTAGGAAAAGTCACATTTTGGGGCCCAAACAATCGAAAAGAGTTTTATAATATATCCCTAGGTGTTTGATATTGACATTTGAATGAGGAGCAACAGTCGTCAAAAGGCTAAATGCAAAAGGAAGGTATCCAATAAGACATTGCAGCATATAGGGAAAGGGACAAAGTAGAACACTAGAGGAAAAGACAAGGTATGTTAAATGTGAGTCAAGTTCACGATGAATTAGTCAAAGGTGAAATCATAGAGTCAGATAATGAATATGTTCAGTTGAGGAATGAAAACGTACCAATTGAAAATGATAATGCCGAGATTGAAAACTTAGAGAATGAAAATTTGGAGGATGAAATGTAACCATGTCATAATGTAAATTGCATGATTGACCTTGCCAAACATGACAATGCACAGGAACCTAATGCACAAGAATCTTACATATCTCCTAATTATAATCGACATGAAGGTTCTAAAACACCAAAATGGATAATTGAAATTGATGAAATGATTATTACCAATTTGGAAGGGAGAAAATCAGAAAAAACCATTTGGTTATGGGCTTCAAGACTATATAAGATGTTTTTTGGCAACAAGACAGTGGTGGAGCAATGTCAACTTTTTATGCACTTATTAAAGATGCAAAAGATGAGACTTATGCTTTCCAAGTTGAAGATTCATGTCAATAAAAAATTGGAAAGAAATCCCATTATTGTGAAGAATCTTTTCAATGCTCTCAATAGCATTGGGGAAAATAGCAGGGAGAAGGATAAGATAGTTGTTCGAAGGGTTATTACAACCTATTTGGTAAGTCATCATTTGAGAAAGGGTCGATATATGAGACAAACTTGTATTGACTTGAATCTAAATCATACCACTTTGAGAAGAGAACTTAGTCAACAAGAGAGAATTGATGATCCTCTTCTAAATGAAACATGAGCTTTTGGTGGGAGACTACCAAATTTTGATAAGAAGCTATCTGATGTTGTGAAGAAATAAATTACACAATTTTGGCACTCTAGCTCATGAGTATCACCCAATGCTAAATATGTGTTAAGATTGAGAATTGGTATCAAAGACCACATGCCGCATCATAAACACTATTTGGAGGTAATTCAAACTATGTTTCTCAAACAATTTAGAGAGAGTCACCCAATTCTTCATATATCTCAAATGGCTTTTGAATCTTTAAAAAGCCATTTTATTGCGTGTCACTTAAAATTTGAAATACATGTTGCAAATCTCATGTCAAGTTTTCTATGCACCATCGACTATTACGCTTTATCCATTCTACTTTGCATAGTAAAGAAATGATGGAGAATTGTGGTGCTAATGGGCTTCCAAAATCATCAAGAGACTTGCTAGATCAATTTTTATATCGTAGAGTTGATGGTTGTTTCTTTTATAGAAATGCTTGCTTAAATGAGAAGTGTTTAGAATGTAGTGATTTATCCAAGTTTGACACATGTTTCCATGAGGGGTGTGAACAAGATCTTGGAAAGACTAGTAAAAAAAAGTATATGAAATGGTGAAATACACATTGAAGAGTGGGGGTGAGGGCTCTAGATGTGAATTGGTTGCAAAAGAAATCAGTGTGGCTAGTTTTATTTCAAATTTCAATGAAAATCTTTTCTACAATTATGCAAGACATAGTCATAGGTCCCAGTTGTTGGATCAACAATTTAGAATGTGTAAGGAGACTTTTCCCATTGGCACTATTATATTAGTTCTTGAATTTTCTGAGAACTACACATTGCAACCTCAAAATGAGACACAATCTCAGTATTACAAATCCATTTAGATTGCTATTTTCGTCCACATAACATATAGGCATGCCCCTGATAGTGCAGAAGATAATCGAAAGATTATTAGAGAGTATCATTTTTATATGAGTGATGATAGATCTCACTCTCACAAATTTGTACAACATTTTTTTGAGAATTTTTTTGATTTCTTATAGGAGCATGCAATTGCTATGGATAGACATATCATTTGGTCAGATAACTATACAAGTCAATTCAAGAATGCTTGCATGTTTTACTGGTTGTGTAGGATGCACGTAGAGAGGGGGGTGTGTCATATTTGGAGATTTTTTTAGTCTGTCCATGGGAAAGGGGAACATGATGGAGCAGGGGCATGTGTGAATAAACCTCTAGTTAAGGAGTAATTGAAGATTTCAACATCAGATCTTCTTGCTGCTCAGAGCATTGTTGACTGTTGTAGTTTAGCATTATCACAGGGGGGGGCTCTTGATTCAGTGGTACATAGGTTCTTTTGGTTGGTTGAGGAAGGGTCCATAGGTGATAGATTAGATTGTGCTATAGTGAGAGACTCATCAAAAATACATTCATTTCAGAGCTCTAATTCTAGTACATGGACCATTTGGACACGACAACTAGCTTGCTTTTGTCCTAGTTGTTTTCAGTGTGATTGGGATCCCTATGAGTCGAGTGAGTTGGAGGACACATGGGATCCACATTATCTTACTCCATTGTCTATCACACCCTCTATTAGAAATGATGACATGGAAAGTTCACTTGAGCATAACCATCTATCAAATTTTCTTCAGCTAGGACATGTCTTTGCATTGGTTACACCACAAGGGAATGATGAGAAATCTTATTATTGGTTAGCACATTATGTAAGAGGTAAAAAAAATCTTGCACAACCGATCACTGATGATGATGGATTCACATATCCTACTAGTTTAGTGGTTGTCACTTGAACATGGCTTTGGACATACATGCTTATAAAGAATGGAATTCCTACATTCGAAGACTATCAGAAGCACAAAATAATTCTCATATATTCGCATCTTATTATTGCAACAAATGTAAAGTTGTTGAAGCATCAAGGAAGACCAAAATTAAAAGAAATTTTTACTATTACTAATGCTAATCATGAAGCCCTATTGGAGACCCTAAAATAGAGAGAGGACCCTACTAGAACACTCGACTAGATATATTTACTTCTTATGTTATTTTCTTCATAATTATTCAATGAACCGATGATTATCTTGTTTAATACAATAAGTTACTAATATTTTTTATGATATTGGAATGTAGGTACATCATGAAGAGTAGGGGGGTGGGGTGTTGGGGAGAATTCCTAAGATTTATGATGTATTATGATGTAAAATGTGAAGTTTTTTATATATGGTTTTTGTAATAATGAAAAAGACAGGTTAAATTAATTACATATCCTAATTTGTATTTTGGTAGGTTCTTTGTAAGGAATTATAAGAGGAAGCTATTAAACAAGTTCTTGCAAATCATATTTGCATGTGATACAAGGCTATAAGGACAATTTTAAGAGCATTTATAGCTATATGAGTATTGAAGCAAGGAGACAATGAAAGATAATTGTTTGTGGATATCTTATTACAAGTTTGGCTTTTTTCTTATTTGACGTAGAGTTGATATCATGATTATTAAAACCATTTTTATCAAACTAATCAAATAAGAAAAATATAGAAAATACGGATGAACAATTAGAATACTTAATTCCTTAAAAAATAATTTGGGGAAGGTGTCAAGAATTTTGAATAC
Source organism: Cupressus sempervirens (assembly GCA_028749045.1). Classification (NCBI taxonomy): domain Eukaryota; kingdom Viridiplantae; phylum Streptophyta; class Pinopsida; order Cupressales; family Cupressaceae; genus Cupressus; species Cupressus sempervirens. Next base: position 303,730,113 of record CM053786.1, on the reverse strand, counting down.
TCATTCGCAATGAGGCATTGAAACAAGAATTGATTTTATGATGCTAATATTGTGTAAGCCTTTTACTACAAGTCTTATCAATGTATTTCATTTCTTTTTATGGTGTGAGGTTTCCATTGTATATTTTACTCATTATTTTATTCTAATAATGTGATCTTGTATATTGTCAAAGTTAAACCCTTGTCTTTTTTTCTCTTTACCTATCTGTGACAAGTTCTTACATACTAGTGTTCTTTAGGGTTTCATGAATTTATATTGCTCAAATTCTACAATGGCAAAAAACAAAGCAAGCCTACAAGTCACCCAAATTCCAAATTTACAACTCTACGAAAAAAATTGCAGTGGGACCCAAAGTCCCTTGGGAATAGGTCAACCCAGGTCATCCTATATTGGAAAAGTTGGATCTAGGTTAACCTATTCTAGACTCAGTCAACCTAGGTTAACATATCCCAAAAAGAGAAGACAATGAATTATGATAATAACATTGAAAAATTAATCCTTATTGGTTATTATGACTCTAGTAAAGCTTATTGGTTGTATGATCCTAAGGGGGATGAATTAACATCTCTAAAGATATGTCAAATTAAAATAAGTATTTCACCTTTCAACCTTTTTCCATGTTGGTTTATTAGAAGAGAAACATCGTAGTGACACATCATCATACTTACCCAAAAATGTTGAGCTAGAATTCAAAATTCCTATTGAATCTATGTTCAAGAAAGGAAAGATATTAACGAGCCAAATTTAGGCTTAATGTACACTCCACAATTGACAAGTATTATCCAAAGGTAACACTTGTAGCAAGCTGAAAACTAACCTACTCTAGCCTAACCAGCAACAAGACAAATGCTAAATAAATTTAGTCATGATTGGCTAAAATAGTTTACTTTATTCTTAAAAGTTCCATGATTAACATGCTTAAAGGAAAATACCAAAATATGTATAAATTAACAATATAGAATCATTTGATACAACATCTATTGAGGAATGAAAATGGTGTGACTTAATTCACATTGTTAATTGAAAGTATCAACATTTGGGACTAAATCAACATGTTGCATTTGATTCTCTCCATAATCATCTTCATGTTCAAGTGCTAGTTTGAATGGTGACTTCTCCCTTGACTTGAGCTGGGAAAAATACCCGATTGCACAGCCTCTTGAAAGCACAAATCTTAAGCTTGATTTTCTGGTTTCTATAGTGCTTCTCCTTTTTGTTGGTTCATCATGGTTACAATTCATTATTACAACCATGCCAAATCTTCTTCCACTGGCAAAAAGTGTGGCAACAATGCTTACCAAATTGATTTGCCCCTTGATATTAATTTGTCTCTTATATTTAATGTTTCTAACATGTATGCTTTCAAAGGTACTTTTTCAACTGATATGGATGCAAGTACACTTGAAGAACCCAAGGAGGAGTTAAAGAAAGCCATACCACCTATTCCTAAACTAGTGGTGAAAACTATTTTGGACAAGAGGATCAGCAAGAAAACAAGGAGGTAAACATATTATCAGTATTTAGTATAGTGGAAGGGGCAAACAGCAGCAGATGCCACTTGGTTGACTGAGAAGGCTCTTAAGGCCTATGGTATTAAACCTTCACTTCTGAACACTCTAGAGACTGGAGTTTCTTTTATACAGGGGAGAATGGTATACAACCCCTAATTTTTTGTTTTCTTTTCTTGATGTAATAAGGTCTAGGGATAGATCTAATGATCTCCCTATGACCATCCACTTTTGTAGAGGACACAAGACTCCATGGTGCAACTATAAGCCTTGGTCATCAATTGGTCCAATAAAGTGGATTATTGGTTATTTATATGTTTTCTAGGTAGTCTAGGTGTTTAGAACACTAGTAGGGTCCCTAGGAGTTTGTGGAATACAATTACAAGAAAATTTGCAATAAAAGTTGTCTTAGTGCAAAAATTGCAAAAAGTTGCTTAGCAACTTTTGCAATTTTCTTGACAACTTTTCAAAATGTAACTCCTAATGGATAAAAATTTCCATAAGTTGATTTAATTAGTTGCAAATAGCCTATAAAGGCTTTGAACATTTGAAGAGGGAGATAGATTGAAAAAACACATTGTACTTTCTCTCAAATCAATAAAAACTTGTTGTTTCCAGTGCATTTTTTTATATTTCTCACATGCAATACAGAACCAAATGTCTGAAGGGTGAAATTTTTGCATGGATAAGTTGGCACTATTCATTTATAAGATCTTGGTTTTGGTTTTAAGTCCCTATCAATTATTTTGCAAAAGATATCCTATTTTCTTGGTTGTTGATATGAGAAACCCTTAAAATCAGGGTTTGGTCACAAAATGACCCTAACTTGATTCTCCATTGGTGGATTTCTTTCCATTTTTACATGGAGAAATTTATGGATGTAATTTATCATATTTTGGAATTTTTGGAGCATGAGGTTGCATTGGTTAATTTTGAGAGCGAGCCCTAGGTCAAATATCTTTATGTATTTGACCTTGTTTTGGAGGAATTTGAGTGGATATGATGGTGGAAAGAGTTTGAGGACTTGGTGTAAAAATAAAGTACCCTTATCTAAGTATAAATAATAGGCTAGTGGTGGAGATTTGACTTCATCCACCCATTCTTGACCATTTTCCTTGAAAACCAAGCCTAAAGTGGATAATTAGGCCTGTGTACTTGGTGCTAGTTGAGATATGCTGGAGTGGAGTTGGTCTTTGAAACTTTGGAGTTTGTTAGTACTTGGAAAAAGGTACTTGAATCAGCATTTGATTTCTTAGGTCCTTTAGTAAGTTTTGGAGTTATTGGTCAAAATATGTTTTAGGAGACCTAATAGGCTACTAGGTCTAATTGACCAAATTGAGTTGTGGGTTGTTGGGAGTGCAACCAATGGTTGGTTCACCTTTTTTGTGTGGAGACCAAGTTGTTCGAAGCCCTTGCTAGTGTTGGAAATGCCTAGAATAGAAAAATTTGCATTTTTCCCATTTTGAGGGAGGTTATCATATTTGCATTGAATTGGGTGCATGTGGTTTTGGGTCTTACTTGTGGAGGGTAAGTCTAGAAACCTTTTTTAGTATTGGTTAGGAGGAGTATCCATTTAAGGAAGTAGACCAAGTCTTTTGTTAAATCCTTGTGAAAAACTTGAAGGTTTTGTAGGAGTTGGCTTGATCCTTGCTTCCATTATGCTATGTTTGCATTATCCATGGTCAAGGAGTCCCCTCCTTTTGTTAAGGTAGCTCAAAGTTCATAACAACTATCAACCTACCAAACGCTAAAAAAAAGGTGCCCTTATTTGAGTCTGAAGAACAACCTGGTAGAGGAGATTTGATTTCATGCACCCATTCTTGACTATTTGCCTTGAAAACAAAGCCTAAAGTGGCTAATTAGGCCTATGTACTTGATGTTGGTTGGGATATGCTACAGTGGATTTTCTATCTAAAACTTTGGAGTTTTTTAGTACTTGGAAAAGGGTACTTGAATCAACACTTGATTTCCCAGGTCCTTTGGTAAGTTTTAGAGTTATTGGTCAAAATATATTTTAGGAGACCTAATAGGCTACTAGGTCTAATTGAGCAAATTGAGTTGTGGGTTGTTGGGAGTTCTGATGTAGGAGCATCTTGGGTTCGCTTGCAATCCTACATGTTTGAGAGGGATTTTGGTTAAAGGTTATGGAGCTTGGTGAATACTAGTGCTCGACATACACTGGGAGCTCGACATGGTCTTGGGAGCTCGACATGGTCTTGGGAGCTCAACATGGTCTATGGAGCTCGGCATGGTCTGTGAGCTCGGCATGGTCTATAGAGCTCAACATGGTCTAGGGAGCTTGGCATGGTCTATGCGGCTTAGCATGGTCTAGGAAACTCGGCATGGTCTATGGAGCTCAGCATGGTTTTTGGTTGCTCGGCATGGTCTGTGAATTTGGTGTCTATTTTAGGATGTATAATTAACTTTCCACAATGAGCTAAAGGATGAAAACTTTAGAGATTTAAGAGGGCCTAGATTTCTACCTATTATTTGAATTTTTAGTTCTAATTCATTCAAAGCTAGGTGATATCACAATTTTACTAAGACATCAATTTTGGGAATTTAATTGTTGTAGGAGGCTGACTTGTGGCATTTAATTTATGTATTTGTATTTAATTTTTTTTCTAGGAAAACTTTTGGATTAGATTGGTATAAGTAGGGGTTGGGGGGGGAGTCTTTAGGCATTAATCATCCATGGTGGAGAAAAGGAGGAGCTTGGGAGAGTGAATTTTGAGAAGGGCTAGTAGTTGCAGCTTGGAAAAAAAGGAGAATGCTTGGTGGGCTTGCAAGATCAAGTTGAGATCTTCCTTGGAGGTTTCTACCAGAGTGTGGATCTGGACTAGCTAAGGTTTGAATTTGGATCTTGAGGGATTTTGTAGAACTATTACTTACTTTTTATCTAGCTATAACCGAGAAGGCCTTACAGCCCAGCACATTGCATGTAATTAGTTATATTTTATGAATATATTATTATGATTTGGTATCAGATCTTGCATTAGTTCTCCTTGTTCTTATGTTTCTATTGCATGGTCATATCACACTGTGTCAAGTACAACCAATGAGTAGATTACCTTATTTGTGTCAAAACTAAGTTGTTCCAAGCCTTTTCTGGTAGAGGAAAAGCCTAGAACTGCAAAATCTTTATTTTTCCCATTTTGGGGAATTTGGTACTATTTACATAAGTCAGTTCATTGTTGCTTGTCTCTTGCTTAGAGTGGTGAGACTTGAAACTTTCTCCAGTGGTTCCTAGGAGGAATATGCACTTGTGAGAATAGAACATACCCTTGGCTTAACCCTTGGAGTATTTTTTAAAGTTGTGTGGGAGAGGGGTTTTTTTGTTGACTTCCATTGTGCTATCTCTGCATCAAACACAAAGCAAGTATAGATGAGATTTGCAATGACACCATTGGTGAACATACTTATTCACAAATATTGTAGTGCCACCCAAACCTTGCTTCTTGTGAAGGTAATGTAGCCCTTGACTCTAGCTTGGATGTAGAAAGAGATAATCATAATTGTTATACCAATGTACTAGTGTTAATGTATAGCCATTTTATAATTGTGAATGAAATAACACCTAGCTACATTAATGGATTTCCTTTAATTGGTAGGGATGAGCTAGCATACCCAAAAAGATATATAATAATTGAGATGGTAGTTAAATGTGGAGTTAATCAAATGACCAACTAATTTCCTTATCCATAATTATCATTGATGGTTTGGGCAACAATTGACATACTATTTATCTTGCCCTATCATTTACCAAGTGGTAATAATTGAAGCCCTCACTTCCTATGTTGTGGTTGCAAACTGGTTGCATCATCTGATGTATGATGCGTGTAGTGGTCTCAAATTGGAATGTGAGTTCATTTAAGCATTGGTTCCTCATGTGTTGATTTTTTGATATGCTGTGTTTCCTAGTATTAATTTTTCTATTTGGGGGTCTTGACTTTATGCAATTTTCCATCTTGTGTATGCATTTGGTACATGTCATGACAATCTATATGCACTTGGCTCTTGCAATGCCTCAATGGTTCTTTACTAAATGTGAATTTGTAAATGTACTTTGTTAATGTTCTTATTAAAATTATTGTCATTGTGATGTATGTGAATGGTGTATGATGTTGACATTTTGTATGCCTTGTAACTGAAAACTTAATCATTTGTTGATCAATTGCATGCCAAGAACAACACAATAAATCCAACACATATTTCCAATTACACATGTATAAAAGTGCATAAAAATAACATTTTATGATATTAAAGGATCACCATAGCATACTTTGGAACTGCTGATCTTGGCATCGAATTGTTAGCACCATTAGCTCCGGGTGGGTGGGTGAACCCTAGTGACACCCTTGTTCTAGCTGCGGAGACCATCCATTGTCTATAGCCACTCTGTACTAAGGAGTCTCTAAGGTGCTCTAAGTGCATTTATAGGTTGACCTTCTAAGGGTCGTAACTCGAATCTTGTGAGGGCTATCGATGAAATGTTGAATGCTATAGGATGGTGAAGCTGAGGCCTAAAATAACCTATCTCATTTTGGAGAGATCATGTTCTATTTGGATTCAACATAGTGATCTCGATCGATGCCAAAACTCATAGTGTGCCTCAATCCATAGGATCACCATAGCATAACTTTGAAACCATTGATCTCGGCATCAAATTTTTAGCACCATTAGCTCTAGATGGGTGGGTGAACCCTAGTGACACCTTTGTTCTGACCGCAAAGACCATCCATCATCCATGACCACTGGGTACCAAGGAATCTCCAAGGTACTCTAAGTGCATTTCAAGGTCGATCTTTTGAAAGTCGTAACTCAAAGCTTGTGAGGACTATCAATGAACCATTGCATGTTATAGGATGGTGATGCCAAAGCCTAAAATTTCTTATCTCATTTTTGAGAGATCACCTTCCATTTGGATTCGGCACATCAATCTCGCTCGATGCCAAAACTCGTAGTGTGCCTCAGTTCCTAGGTGCACCACAACATAACTTTGAAACTGCTGATCTTGGCATTGAATCATCAGCACCATTAGCTCTAGATGGGCAGCTGAACCCTAGTGACACCCTTTTTTTAGCCACGAAGATAATTCATCATCTGCAGCCACCCTATACTGAGGAGTCTCCAAGGTGCTCTAAGTGCATTCTGAGGTCGATCTTCTAAGGGCCGTAACTCAGAGCTCATGAGGGCTATAGATAAACCATTAAATACTATAGGATAGTGATGTTGAGGCCAAAATAACTTCTCTCATTCTTGACAGATCACCTTCTATTTGGATTCAACACATCAATCTTGCTCAATGCCAAAACTCGCAATGTGCCTCAGTTCATAGGTGCAACACAACGTAACTTTGAAACCGTTGATCTTACCATCAAATCATTAGTTCCATTAGCTTTGGATGGGTGGGTGAACCCTAGTGACACCCTTGTTCTAGCCACAAAGGCCCTTCATCATCCGTAACCACCCCATACCAAGGAGTCTCCAAGGTGCTCTAAGTGCCTTTTGAGGTCAATATTCTGAGAGTTGTACCTCGGAGCTCGTGAGGGCTATTTATGAACCATTGAATTCTATAGGAAAATGATGTTGAGGCATAAAATAACCTATATCATTTTTGAGAGATCACATTTTGTTTGGATTTGACATAGTGATCTCGGTCGATGCCAAAACTTGCAGTGTGCCTCAGTTCATAGGTGCACCACAGCATAACTTTGAAACTACTGATCGTGGCATCAAATTATTAGTGCCATTAGATTTGTATGGATGGGTGAGCCCTACTGACATCCTTGTTCTAGCTAGGGAGACCCTCCATCATCCGTGGCCACCCCATATCGAGGAGTCTGCAAGGTGCTTTAAGAGCATTTCGAGGTCGATCTTTCAAGGGTTGTAACTCGGAGCTCATGAGGGCTATCAATGAACCATCAAAGGCTATAGGACAATGATGAAAAGGTCTAAAAGAACCTATATTATTTTTGAAAGATCACATTTCATTTGGATTTGGCATAACAATCTCGCTCGATGCCAAAACTTAAAGTGTGCCTCAGTTCATAGGTGCACCACAACATAACTTTGAAACTGTTGAACTTGGCATCAAATCATTAGGGCCATTAGCTCTAGATGGGTGCGTGAACCCTAGTGACACCCCTGTGCTGTTCATGGAGACCATCCATCATCCATGGCCACCCTGTACCAAGGAGACTCCAAGGTGCTCTAAGTGTGTTTTGACGTCAATCTTTCGAGGGCCATAACTCAGAGTTCATGAGGGATATCGATGAACCATCGAATGCTATAGGAAAATGAGCCATAACTTTTTCTTACAAAGTGAAAATGAGTGCAAAGAGTCAGTTAGGAATTTGAGCATGACCGTACAAGGTTGGAAACACCTATATTAGGTGTGAAATGATAACATGCATTAATGAAGCCAGTTTTGTTAAGTGGATCAGTATGGGAAATCTGATCAATGTGAGAAATGTATAGATGTTATTCATATGGATATGGTATTGGGGAACCAAGTTAAAAATGTTTGATCCAATCAAGTCTCTTAATTTGGGATACTTTGAGGTTGTGTTGAAATTGAAAAGTTGTAGTATGAGGATAGTAACAAAGTGAAGTGCTAGCTATCAAAGAATATGAGTCTAGGAATGAGTTTGTGGTTGGGAATAGAATCCATGGTTAAGGAGTGGAGTCCTTAATTGTGTTGAGATTAGATTTGAAGCCAAGAGTTAGTTTCAAGGTTGAAGGTGGAGTTTAAAAATTAGATTTGGGGTTATGTGAACCTTGTGTAGGAGGTTAACAAGTGTGTTTATGTCATGATTGCACTTCAAATTAAACATTGCATCCAAATTTGATAATAAAAGTTGTTAAAATGTTATTCAAAAATTATTGCATTTGAATCAAATATAGAAAACATAATCAAAACTAATGATATTACATAAACATGAACAATACACATGATCCATGATAAATTGAACAATACTAGATACTAAATTAATATGTATATCATTCTACACATAAATGACAAAAATTTATATCAAAATACATGTATCCATAGAAAAATTACAAAAATATATATCAAATATCATGTATCCATAGACAAAGTACACAAATATATATCAAAATACATAGATCCATATACAAAATATGGCTGATCATGCCATCGGAATGTGTATAATATCAATGTTTCTATAAAAAATGTGGCATATGCCATCTCAAAATGTCTCATGACACATCTTATGAAAACTATACTATCTTAGGATGCTGGTGGATGATCAAAATGTAGCCCCTTTGCTACACTAGGTGGATCAAAATCCTCCTACATAAACAAAAGAGAAAAACCCAAAGTTATACTACTAAATTTATATGATTCTTTGTATCTAACATTGAATTACTCAAATGCATAATGATCTTTTTTTTAATGAAGATTTATACTATTAAACTTTCATAATAAATACCTTTCTCATTGACCTCCTACACTAGTCAAGAGTCCTCTCATGTGCCCTCGACTATACGTGTACCTCGCTGATTGTGGCCTATGTATGTTCAAATATGTTTGTCAGATGAATCTACAAATTAAACTATAACATTATAATTCATAGCATGCTAAATTTATTACATATTTAATCATGAATTCAAACTACAACTTACTAGTATAGGCTCCTTCTTAGGATATAGTGGTTGCATCATCAAATCTACAAAACTCTCCCATTCTTGAGCGCCTATGATGCAAAATTTGTATGGGCTCATCGCTAGTAGCCATGCCCTATATACAATAAAGAATGTAATTAAATTTCATTACCACAAACATTTTACAAGAATGCATTGATATTTAATCAAATAGAAAGCACCTAATTACCTTTCCTTTTTCAATAGGTGTTGGTTCATCCCTCGCACTTTGTCTCCCATGGACAAGTGGTACCTACAAGATAAAAGAAAGATTAGCAACCATATATGCTACAATATCAAATAGAAAAAATAATGAGAACACAACATAATGTACTATAGATGTCTCAAGGCCAAATGAAATGGATGAGAGTGTGGCATCATCAACCTATCTCAGCTCCTCCATGGTCATCAACTAAACATGAATGAAGATCACATACATTTATAAGTTTTTGATAAGATAAATAGGTTTTACAGGGACCCTGAAACCCAAAAATGGCTACAGAAAAATGGCTGAAAATAAGCAATAGAAGGCCAGCCAAAAAAAAAAAAAAAAAGTCTAATGGCTAATAATAAGCACAAGTCCTAGCCAGAAATAGAGGCCAATGGAAAGGCCGAAAAAATAAACTATCTTTTAATAGAACTTAGCAAAAGCCAGAACCAAAACCCAAAAAAATGATACAACAAAAAACAAAAAGACAGAACAAGAGAGCTACATACATGTATAGGTTAGTATGGCTTAACAATTAAAATTACTCTATTATAAAAATTAACTTTAAATTGCATATGTCATAACAAAAAAATGTATACACATATCAACACAGAAGGAGTCCATGCCTCTACATTCCCCTACTTTCTCGCATTAGGGTCTGTAGCCTCTACACGTGTGTTTGGTGTGTCCTTGTTTAATACAAAATGATACTCCAGAAGATCACCTACAGGACCCAGGTAAATATTCCTGCATGTAATGAAAGTGTGAGGCATACAAACATCTAATGAGCTAGCCGATGATGAACTGGTGCTAGCATCATCAACATGGGGAGGTAGGATTGACATAGTCTAAGATATCAATAGGCTACTCAGTCTATGAATGGCTCTAATAGTCTAAGAGCTAGCCTCTGCCATAATATCAAGATGTTGCACTCAAGGAGTGGGGGAGACATCAGTAGTGGAGAGAAAAGTGCTAGCTTTCTTCCACTGGAAAGAGGGTCTATCCTGAGGAGCTCCTAGTTCTACACCCATTTTGGGCTTCATGCCCCAATAGTTCATTTTGAGTTTCAACACAAATTCTGCAAATAATTTTCTAAGGAAATAAAATGGCACCTCTAAATTTCTATATGGAGGAATATCAAAAACCATCCACCAACGATCCCAAAATTTTGCACATATGGCATCATTTGTGCACCATTTAATCGATACTTTGAGTTTTTTGAGGTCAACTAATATACCAATTTTTGGGTTTGCAAAAGGGCCAACCAAATCATCTTTGGTTATATTGAGGGCTACAACCTCATCATAGTCCAAGCCATCATTAAACATCTTATATATTTCGTCATGCCAATGAAGAGCAACATTTTGTTGGTTGGTAAGGGTTTCAATGTTATCCATGATAGTGTTTAATGTGGATAACATAGGAGGTAATGCAGGTACATTATTATATATTTTTCGCAAAGCCCTCAATTGGATGAGATTTTCAATTATCAAATCCTCAATTTGAAGAGGGTTTAGAGGGGGAAAATGATCATTTGGTGGATGGTTTTATGGGGGCACTGGATCATTTGGTGGGGGGTTAGGAGGAATATTATTCCTTGCCTCATGGTCATCATTTTGATCAACCATTCCTATTAATTTGCAAAACATAATTTATATTTTAAAAAAACTAAATTTTAACAATTTATATCAAAAAAACCCTAAATTCTAATAAATTCAACTAAAACTAACAAATTTATGATAAAATTTATTAAATTTATATTAAAATTGATTTTTAAAAAAAACCTATCTTATATCATATATTCGATATAAAATCCGATATCTGAGCCGCCAAGCACGAAATAAGCTTGTGAAAATAACCCGCGGGTTGTCTCTTTTAAAAATATTATTAACACTGACAAATATCAGGTATCCAATATTATATCAGATACTCGATATTTGTTGTTATTATTAAAAAAAAAATTTAAAAAAAAGACAACCCACAGGTTCTTCACAAAATAAGATTATGAAGACTGTGAAAACAACCCATCTATTGTCTTTTTTTTTTTTTTAATAACATTGACAAATATCGGGTATCCAATATCAAATTAGATACCTGATAAGAGTTGCTCCTTACTTTCTAGGTTTGGTACCTTGATAGGTGAAAAAAAATCAGAGCAGATTTTGAAACACTTTTAGACGTTTTCAAATTCTATTTTCTTCACATCGTCACTTTTTTGCATACCATGATCCTGCATATACCCTTGTCATGGAAAAAAGTAAAAATTTATCTACCATGGAGTATGATGAGTTGGTTGGATCTCTCATATCACATGAGGATAGAATAAGGGATACATCTACCAGTGTTAATGAGCAGGTTTTTCCTTCCCAATTGCAAATTTCAAAGAATGATGGTGCTAGCAACAACAATAACAACAATAAAGGCTCGAGAAGGGGTCAAAATCAGAATTATTCAAGAGGAACTAGAGGAAGAGGAGGTCCTCAAGGAGGAAGAGGTAGAGGCAAATTTGGTAATAGGAACATCCAATGCAATCATGGCAATAAGTATCGACATTTTGAGAGAAAGTGTAGACTGAAATCAAGCAACAATAATGCAAATTATGCCCAACAAGATGAGGATCCTTCCTTAGGTAATTAATTTTTTTTGTTATGGGAAAGGTGAGAGTAATGTGAATGATGTTTGGTATTTGAATTCTGCATGATCTAACCATATGTCTGGTAGAAAGGAAATATTTCCAAAACTTGACGATAGTTATAGATCCAATATTACTCTTGGTAATAATAATATAGTGGATCTTGCAGCCAAAGGAGCCATGGATATTCATACAAAGAAAGGTACGAAAAGTGTTCAAGATATTTACTATACTCCCAAATTGAAGCATAATTTATTGAGTGTTAGGAAACTATGTGAGAAGAATTATAGAGTGGTATTTGAGAACATGAAATGTGCTATCTATGATAACAATTAGATAAATAAAGTGATTACAGTTGTTCCTATGACAAAGAATATGATGTTTCTTTTGAAGTTTGGTGAAAATGACAATTAACTTGTTAATATGGCTTATGAGGATAAAATTTGGTTGTGGCATCTTAGGTATGGTCATTTGAATTCCAATAGTTTGAAGATCCTATCATCAAATGCATTGGTTCTTGGAATGCCTAGGGTTGAAGAACATAAATAGATTTGTGAAGGATGTGCAAAAGGGAAGCATGCAAGAGAATCATTTCTAAAAGGAAATGCATCAAGGACCCAACACCCACTACAACTTATTTATTTAGATATTTGTGGTCCAATGCAAACACAAAGCTTGGGTAGGTCATCATATTTCATTACTTTTATTGATAATTACTCACACATGTGTTGGGTATTTTTTTGAAGACTAACGATGAAGCTTTTGATACATTCAAGAGGTTTAATGCTCATGTAGAGAATGAGAAAGGGAATACAATTAGATGTTTGAGAATAGATCATGGAGAAGAGTTTTGCTTAAAATATTTTCAGAATTTTTGTGAGATGAATGTGATCAAAAGACAACTCACAACTGCATACACAACCCAACAGAATGGAGTGAGTGAAAGGAAGAACCATGCTATGGTAGAAATGGCAAAGAGTATGTTACAAACCACAAGTTTGAACAATTCTTATTGGGCTGATTTAGTTGCTATAGTCGTATATATTCTCAACAGGAGTCCTACAAGTGCCCTAGTCAAGATAACTCCATATCAAGCATGGTATGAGAAAAGGCCTAATGTAAATCATATTAAAGTTTTTGGTTGTTTGGCTTATGTTCGCATCCCTGATCAAAATAGGAAAAAGCTAGATGCTAAAAGTGAACCGTGTATTTTGTGGGCTATAGTGAGTGAAAGAAAAGCTTACAGATTATTCAATCCTATTACTAATAAGATTGTTATTTCAAGAGATGTGATTTTTTATGAAGGGGGAGTTTATGATCATCAAAAAAACCATGTTGAAAAGTCAAAATCAGTTTTGGATGATGATGTTATTGCTGATAATGATAATGAGCAGCTAGCTAATGGTTCTATTTCAAGATCACCAAGCCCACCAAGAAACCCCTCACCAATCCCAAGAGTAAGTCCATCCTCAAGTCCTCCAAGAAAAGTAAGAAGATTGAGTGATATCTATGAGAGGTGTCAAAATCAAGCACATGAAGAAGATCCAATAGGTGAGATAGCAAATTTTGCATTACATGCTAAAGCTGATTTTGAGCCATCATGTTTTGAAGATGCATCTGCTAATGAGGTTTGGATGCAAGCAATGAATGAAGAGACAGATTCCGTTCATAGAAATGAGACATGGGAGCTTGTAGATGTTCCACATAACAAGAAGAAGATTGGCACAAATTGGGTCTATAAGACCGAGCATAATAATGATGGGAGTGTTGAAAGACACAAGGCAAGATTTTTTGCTAATGGTTTTACTCAAAGGTATGGCATTGATTATGAAGAAACTTTTGCACCAATAGCAAGACAAGAAACTATTAGGATGGTAATCTCTGTTGTAGCTCAAAAGAAATGAAGTATTCATCACATGGATGTGAAAAGTGCCTTCTTGAATGGGTACTTAGAAGAAGAGGTATATGTGGGACAGCCACAAGGTTTTTAGATTCAAGGCAAAGAAGATCATGTCTACAAGTTGAAGAAGGCTTTGAATGGCCTCAAGTAAGCAGCATGTGCATGGTATGCAAGAATTGATGGATATTTTTGGCAAAATGACTTTCAAAGAAGTAAGAGTGAACCGACCCTTTACTACAAACAAGAAGGTAATGATATTCTTATTGTACGTTTGTATGTTGATGATTTGCTATATATGGGTAGTAGTTCAAAGATGAAAGATGAATCCAAAGTTACTATGATGAATGAGTTTGAGATGAAAAATTTAAGTCTCTTGAAGTATTTTCTTGGCATGGAGGTTTATCAAGGTAAAGATGAAATATTTATTTGTCAAAAAAAGTATGCAAAAGATATGTTGAAGAAATTTGATATGGCTTATTGTAAACCTCTTTCTACTCCAACTGCTCTTGGAGTTGCATTAAGTAGAGATGATGGTGCTGAAATTATTGATGAGACATCATACAAGAGAATTGTGGGGAATTTGATGTTTTTAACTCACAAAGGGCTTGAGATTGCTTATTTAGTTTCATTGGTTCCAAGGTGTATGACAAATCCATTAGAAAAACATATGAAGGCAGCCAAGGGAATTTTGAGGTATGTGAAAAACACAGTAGATTATGGCATTCACTATTCTTCTAATAAGTATGAGCTTGTTGGCTTCAGTGATTCAAATTGGGGAGGTAGTTTGGATGACCCGAAATGTACATGTAGTAATTGTTTTTCTTTTGGTTCCGATTTAATCACATGGAGTTCAAAGAAGCAAAGTATGGTTGCTCTCTCTTCTACAAAAGTGGAGTATGTTGCAGTTACTTCACTAGGAACACAAGCCTTATGGCTCAGAAAACTTTTTGAAGAAATTGGAGAGACAGAGGTTCAGCCTACTATGATTTTTTGTGACAACATAAGTGCTATTAAATTGGCCAAAAATCTAGTTCATCATAGCAGAACAAAACATTTTGATCTGAAACAACATTTTATCAGAGACTTGGTGCAATAGAAGGTAGTTGAATTGAAGTATATAAACACAAAAGAGCAAATAGTGGACATCTTCACAAAGGTAGTTGCAAGAGATCAATTTTTAGCACTCAGAGATCAAATTTTTAGTCCTCTCAGCATCAAGGGGGAGTATGAAGATTGATGCTTCACAAGATAATTTAAATCATCAATTCCACCGTCTTGGTTTTCATGCACCATCCGAGCCAAGGATTCACATAATTAGTGGCAATTTAAATTAGTTTTCTATAAATTGTTTCATATTTCACTTTGCGTTAGAGATCCAATAACACTTGCTGTTACAAGCAATAAATCTGTTACTCTGTTTCTACCACAAGTTTTGCATGTAATAAAGGACCAGTCAATAACAGTTCAACTATTGTGACAAGCAGTGATTTTCATCATAGGTTTCCATAGAAGAGTTTTATATAAGATAGTTGTAATCTATGTAAATTTTCTTATGAATGATTCAGCGATAAAAAATCAGTTTTTCTCTATGGTAAAACAGAGCCTCCCCTGTTTTGAGTATTATTATTATTTTTTATTGTGTTGTTGTTGTTCCTTAAATCCTACAATTACGTTCAGAGGCCTTCCATTCCACCCTAGAGTCATGGCACATCCATCCTGGCCAACAGTTAAACGTTCTCCATTAACATACTGCTGGAGCAATAGTCTTGCCTGATGCCAAGCCTAATAGCTGAACTTCTTCTCTCTAAATCCTGTCTGTGTTAAGAAAGACATCCACATATCCATTTTAACGTGTCTCACTCTTCTGTCCTCCCCCTCGCAGGCTACAATGTCTCTCAGTTGACTCCCACAGCAGAGCTCTTTACACTTTGCCCTACTTTGGTCATTTCTGCCTGGCAGCACGGCCTCCAAGCAATCAAAGTAGGCGTTATAATACAACAGCGCTTCAGTGTACCGGTCAGAAAAACGGGAGAATTGTGCTGCCCTTCTACATTTGATGGAATTTTATAAGAGATAAAACACATTTGTTCTTTGACGAACAAACCTTGAAATTGGAGTTGCTGTTAACAATTTTAAAATTTATGGCAAGGGTGATAGTATATGTGTGCATATGTCTTCAGTTTTACAAATAAGACGAAGAACTACTGTTGATGTTTTCAGAGAATATGCAGGGGAGTTTCTAAATAAGAATTATGTAACTTGACATATCGATAAACATCTTCCTTACAATAGAATTAAAGGATAAGCCCACGAAAATTTGAATTTTAGTAAATGTAGTTATATTTGGATTAGTATCTTAAAATTGAATACAATTGTAATAAATATTTGATATCTATGTAGAAGTTCAAATCATTCTATTAAATAGTTGTAAATCATACAAACAAAATTTGATAATCTAAGAAATTTTCTAATGTTTAACTATATAAGTACTAAGTAAAAATATATTCTTTTGACATACAATCATAATCCTCCACTAACATTGCTTTTTTATGTTATATTCATATATCATTTGGAGTTGTCTCCCATACTTGATGGAATCAAGAACCTCCTACTTATCATATTCAAATGTAGACACATTCTATGAATTTATAAGAATCATGTATGGATAATTTGCCTACTCATTTTGTTCACTACTATGATATTTTGCTATTAAAAGGCCAGCCAATTAAAATCTGAATTTTAATAAATATAGTTATATTTAGATTTGTAATTTAAAAATTGAATATAATTTCATTGATAAAAGTAGTTTAGTAATCAAATATTTTTTGCTTATTACAATTTATAAAATCTTTAATAATTTCACATATTTGAGAACTAATAGAAGTACAAATCATTCTATTAGATAATTGCAAACAATATGAACAAATTTTAATAAAATAAAATAAAATCTATTGTTTAAGTATATAGTAAATAAGTAAAAATATACCATTTTGACACAGGACCATAATGCACCCCTATGTTGTAATTTTATTATTATTTTATTTTGAACCAACAGAGGTGAAAGGATTTTATATTGAAAAAGTAGATATTGTTGTCCAATTTCCTAAGGACTAACAAATGCATTACTCAGTTTAATGTAATTTGGGTTTACCACTTTATAAATTTGCATTGCTCTCACTAGGAAAGCTTGTAGACTCTACGAATTGGTTCTGCTAAAGTCTTTCCTTTTTCCACAGGACACTATTCTTGTTCCAACCTGGAAACTTTGCTTTTCTTGCTTTGACTATGATGCAATTGGTTTAGTGTTCTCCATGTCACTGCATCTGGAGTCAAATTGTTGTCTCTCATTTGATTCAGGGTCATATATGCATCCCTTTTCAAACACAATTTACAAGCACTATCAATAAAAACATTAAAGGTTACAACACCAGGAGCAAATCCATCATTCAGCATTTCATGTAACAAGTCACAAGCTTCCATACAAAATCCAGCTTTGCACATTCCTCTCAACAGAGGTGTAAACAAAATCGTTATGAATTTTAGATGGCTTGACAAAACCATGCCAAAAGTTAAGAGCTCTATTTAGCTGACCCATTTCACAAAGACCGCCAATGATAGCAGTGTAAGTAACACTGTCAGCACTCAAACCATTGGTATTCGTTTCTTCTATGATTGTAAAGGCTTTGTCTATTTTCTGAGTTTTGCAAAGCTCACTGATAACAGCGTTGTAAGTTATGACATTAGGAGAGTAACCTCTCTGTGGCATCTCATGTAGAATGTCCAGTGCTTCATCAATACAACCCATTTCTGCAAGGCCACGAATCACGGTGCTGAATGTAATGACATCTGGTGTGCAAGCAATGCCCATTATCATATCACTTAAGACCTTTTTAGCTTCCTCAACCCGGCCCGCCTTACACAAACCATGGATGACAGTGTTAAGGGCAAATAAATCAGCTGTGCAGCCACTCTGCAGCATGACGAGCATCATGTTTAGGAGTTCAGAAGGATTGTCTGTGGCACAGAGAGCATATAGAAATATGTTATAAATGCGAGATTTTTCTATAGTACTCTTTTGTAGCATATAATTAAGAAACTCCTTGGCCATTTCCAACTGCCCTGCCTTGCAAAACTTCTCAACTAGAACCTTATAAGTAGGTTCACAAGGAACATATCCAATTTCGATTCCTTCTTCAAGCACTTGATGTGCACTCATGAAATTCCCCTGCTTACATAGGCCATGAATCACCGCGCTTTATGAAATAGAATCTGGAACACAACATCTTTTCTTCAATATACATATCACTCTAGCGGCGCCATTAACATTGCCTACCTTGCAGAGAGCATCAACCAGTACACTGCAAGCAAAAACACCACGGACATGATTCCCCTGCGGCATCTTATCTGCGAGATCAAAAACATCAACAAAAGATCTTTCATGGCAAAGGACACTAATCAAATTACTGGGGTCAGTCATACCCATGTGGTCCCATAGCTTGCACATTAGCTGCCTGCACTCGACGTATCTCTTCTGTTTGTATAGGCCTCCAATTATGACACTATAAGTAAGAGCATTAGGTGAGCATTTTATTAGGGACATTTCGTCAAATACTTTTCTTGCATCCTGAACTCTTCCGACTTTACACAAACCATGGATTAGTGTGGTATATGTAACTGGATTCGGAATACATCCTCTGTCCCTCATTGTCAAAATAACCAACTCGGCAACATTGAATTTCCCGTGGGTACATAAACAATGAACAATTTTGTTATAATTCACAACAGATGGAACACAACCTTCTTTAGAAGAAATCATACGGTTCATAATACGAAGAGTTCCTGTGGGTATGTCTGCATCACATAACCTTCCAATTAGTATATTACAAGTTCTTTCATCAGGAACAGACCATTTGGAGTCTAATGCCAATGAGAGCCGGCTGTGGGCTTTGATCCAGTGACCCTGATTGCATAGCCCATGAATTAGGCTGCTGAGATTCAGACTGTCTGGGCGAGACGATCTAGCAGATTAATGGGGTCATCCACTTTGCCATTGATGCACAGACCATGAATTTCTCTACCCCAATTTATGGTGTTATCTTCACTATTTCCAATTTCTGCAACAAGTCACTTAAATCTTCGGACTGACTTGATAATTTCACTTTATTGTCATCCCATTGTAACGTAGAAGCTAAACATGACTGTAGCCTATCCCCTACCATTTTTGAATTCTTAGAAGAATACCATAAAGTGAAGGCCTGCTGCTTTGAGATGGAACTTAAAAACCGATTCAGTCTTAACATGCGTACCATTATGCAGTCCTAGCAAGAAATAGTCCAGTAGCTTGCAGAAATGGCAATAAAGATTGCTTGAAACACACTAGTGCAAAATAGAGTTTTGGTTGTTGTAAGAATTTGGTATAGCTTTGATACCATGTAAGGCAAGAATGAAATGACAAGATTTAGAAGCTTAAAGATAGCACAAGAGAGATAATATATGATCAAATGAGAATGGATTAATCAGATAATTGGATGAATACACCATAGAAGTGCCTTGTATTTAAAGGCAATCATTATGATTAGGAGTCATGCAAAGAGATAAACAACAACTAAGCACATATCCACCAATAGTGAATTATCCTCCATTGTGCAAGAATGTACGTGCAACATTGAGAGGATAAGAATATAAAGGTGTATCTCATAAAGAGATGTAGTAGAGAACATATGCTCAATTGGAGTGCAAACTATTGTGTTGTCTACATGACAATTCATATGAATATAAAAACTCCTAGATGTCTAGACATGACAACTAATATGAATATGTATTATCCTAAGTAAACTTAAGTAAAATGTAAATAGTAAATCCTTATTTACACCAACACCCCCCTTTAAGTGCAACTTAGGGAAATGTATTGAAGCTCACAAAAGCTATATAATAATGAAAGATGGGTTTCGTCTACTAGGACATGTTAGGTACTCATGTATAAATTGCAAGTGCAAATGATATGCAATGCAATCTCTCATAAAACGAAGAAAGAGGAAAAACCACATGGAAAAAACCCCCCTCCAAAAAGAGAGATAAATACAACAAAAGAAAATGAGAGAGAAGAAGACCTCATGTGAGGAAAAGATCCCCCCCATAAGATAGAAGAAGAGGAAGATAGACCCAACAACCCTCCCTCAATGTAGAATGTAAACCAATAGAAGATTCTCCAGGCTCGATGTAAAAACTGCTCCATGAGTGTAGAACAATATTACTCCCCTTAGGAAGAAACAAAAGTAAAGGTGTACTAATGAAGCCTCTCCCATCGGTATGAAGAAACCTCAAAATGTATGAAATCTCTAAAACCTACTCAAGTGTCCCCATGTCAATACTAAAAGTTGCCTCCTCCAAATCATGTGTATTATGCCACTCTACTGAAAAAGACAAATCAAACTTGACTACGGATGAATGTACAGAAAATGTATCAAAGACTCAATTGTCTCCTCTAAAGAGAAAGTGACCTCCTCCAACTGTTGTATCAAAGAATCTACCATCATGTCAATCTCAAAAAACTAATCAAGTAGAGAATGAAGATGAGGGTTAGCATGCTCCCTCACAACAACTGAAGAAGGATTATCTTCACCAAAGAGAAGATGAATGTCATCAATAGTGTCTCCCAAATCTATAATGTAGGACTCCACAAACAAACTGGAAATGTTTGTCAAGTAGTAATCCCATGGAACTAAGTCTGGAAGACAATGAATATTTTGTTGCACTGAATCACTTGAACCCATGGCTATGTGAATACAACTATCATTAGGAACAATAGTAGATGGAGTATTAGTAGGAGGAGAAGAAATGGAAGGCTTAAAAACTTGATCATGTGTGAGAATACCTAAGTTCAAGTAGCCAAAGTTCTCCTCAAAGTCTGAATCAATAGTAGAAGTGTGATCAAAATTTGCCGAGAAATCATTTTCATCATCATGAACAAAATCTGAGAAGTAGTATAGCTTAGATGTGTAATCAACCACCCTTGTAGCAATGATTTTTCTAGTCTCCAAGTCTTTGATAAAAATTGAATTAGGTGTGAATTCCACAGTCCTTCCTCTATCTCCATGAGTTAGTTGATAGATGGAAAGAAGATTATGACTTAGGTGAGGTAGACACAACACATCTTTGAAGTATCCCTTTCTCTTATCAATAGTTCATTTCCCAATAACATTCATGTAAGTATGATCACCCATAAAAATAGGTGGAGTATCACAAGGATCAAATGATGAAAACATAGACTATGAAGATGCCATATGATGAGAAGCCCCTAAATCTAGAAGCCATCTCCTTGAATCTTGACTTGAAGTAGCTACTAAAGCTTGACCTTTGCCCATGTGATCCTTTCTTTTATCAAAATTTGAATGTGAAGAAGAGGGTGAAGTAGTCATTCTTGAAGGTAGACCAATTTGATTCTTCTTAAGAAGATTCTTGAGTTCATCTATCTCCTTCTTGTAACGATGATGTTTTTTGTGTCCATTCTTCTTGCAATATGCACAAGTAAGAAACTCTTTGGATGATTTTTCCTTATTGTTGGAGTTGTCTTGAGGTGAGGAGGTTGAGTGTTCTTTCTCTTGTGAATTTTGTTGCCATGATTTCTACTTCTTGTTAGACCTTTTTCCTTGATTCCCTTTACTAGCCACCAATGCTTTGGACTTTGAAGACTTGAGAAACCTTATACTCATTGTCAGCTTCTCAATTAGATCAATAACTTGGTTATAAAAATATAACTCATAGATTGGACATCTAAAATGAATAGTTATCTTTCTTATGGAGAAGAATTATTTAAATTGTCAACCCGAGGATGCATACTTCAAACAAGTTTGCAAAGTATATGCACCATGATACTTTCTAAGCTATTCTATCATTGCAAAATATAAACTATAAAATTTTTGGAAATAAATCTAAATACATAGTAATGGCTGCAGGAAACTGCACAGTAATTGTTGCATGAACTGCATACTACAAACTACAACTTTTCATATGCAACTATCTATCTCCATAAACATATCTGTCTCAAATGTTTGATTAAAATTTAGAATATATAAGTTTATTAACTCTCTAACAACCATCTAACAAGTGTCTCATCATTCCTTTAAACAAGGAAGAGCTTTATTACAAAACTAATGACCAAGTATGCTGATTTTTCTGTTCCACATTTTCAACAGTCCACTCAAATGCATGGTTCTACTTCATTATTATGAATTAGATCAAATCCCTTTACCATGTTATTCTTCTCCTTATTATCTTTCTAGATCATTTAAAAAATCTGAATTTCATTAAGAAATGTGGAAATTATGATCATTTTATTGAAAGTGGTTTTTTGCTGCTTGAAAATGTGCCACCTTTTACTCAATCAACTTATGATCCATGGTACTCATTAACTATTCCAAAATAACTCAAATGCTCAAAAGGGTTTGTGTGACTTGTTTTCAAATTTTCAAATCCATATGAAATTCTTAATTTCATTAAGAATTGAGTGATTTATGACTATTTTACTGAAACTAACTTTTTAATTTTTCTACATTTTTTGCAACTGTTGAATATTGACAAGTGTCAACTTACTTCTCCTTCTTCGTAGATGTATGAATGACTCAAATAACTCACAAACAATATGTTAATCACCTCAAAATAATTATATTTCAATAATAACCACTTATCATAATAAATCGTCACTATTTAGCATTAACTAGCTATACATACAAATGTTAATCAATAAATTATTTATCGTAGTTAATGCTTTATAAATCAAGTTAATTTATGGAAATGGCTTGGGAATATTTTGAAATCATGGGGTAAAATTTTGTAGTAGATAAATATAAATATGACATTTTATAGGCTCATCATCCCCCCTAGCTGAAATCTTGCTTGTCCTCAAGCAAGGGATATGCATTAGATAGTCATGAAAGATATTATCATTCTATAATTAATTTTCCCATCTCTCATCTTCATATTTTTCACCAAGAATATAAGAGGTAGCCTAGAAATATTCATGAAAGGTCATTCTCGAATGGTCTATGACAATAACACAAGGCACACATATGTTTCTCCTAGCTAAAAGGTTGTTTATACATGATCATCTATGTGTGAGTGTAGAAGAAAAATCACTTATGTAGCATATAATTAGAATAATGATAATTGAGAAACAAAATGCAATAAATAGATAATCAATTACTAAAAATGATAAATATTATGAATAAATGGAAATCATAAACATAGTACCATTTGTTGTTGTGAGAAGCTTCAAACTTTGCAAATAGCTAAAAGTATAGGTCCCTTGATTGTTGAAATCCAGGTCCCTCCAAGAGTATTACATATTTAATATGAGTACTATCTTCATACTTTCTGAAAGTTTTCTTTTGGATCACATAGTAGTTGTTGTAGGATTGTCTATTAGATCAAAGAGAACTGGTTGTAGGAGTGATTGTTAAAACTAGATAATAGTTGCTACAAGACTAAATGTTACAACAGGAAACCTATAGATAATACCAACTAAACACTATTATTGAATATACATTCTTGACATCATGAAGACTCAGATACTTAGTGTACCTTTTTGAAAAAGTATACAAAGATTTTGTTACACAATTAGAAACTTGATACACTCACACCCTTGGAAAAATGAATTGAAATGTGCTCAACCAACTAGTTGTAAAATCTTTGGAAATAGTCATCGAGACAAGAAGAACTAGGAAACAAACTAAACTAGACAACTAATAACTCTAAGACATCATTTAACAACACTTATTGAATGAGAAACCTATTCTAACCTATCCTAGCCTACACTAGCTAGATTATATGACTCAGTCAAACAAAAACATTCAATGTTTCTTTGAAGTATCTTCCTCTTCCAAATTCTTCCAATGCTTCACATGCTTATGAGAAATTGGAAATAGTTGCAACATTAGTTGAAACTTAATATATAACAAAATTTTTGGAAAGAAATTAGAAAACTCACTTGCTACTTCATGTTGGCAGTATATATTGTCATATTGAAGTCCACAAGTAAGATAAAATATTTATCCTCTAGTTTCAACTTCATATTTAGTTTTATCTTCACTTGTAACTTCTTGCATAGCTCATGAAAATTTCTTTGCCTCCATATGAATGAGATATCTAGTAGGACACCCTTGTGAAAGAACAAATTTTGAACCCTCCTTGTTGGCTTTGTGTAGATGAGTTTCTTCTTCATCCTCTTCTTGACTTTTAAAATCCAATTTGTGTGGCTGATTTGATAAGAGTATAAGAATTTTTGCACCATCTTCATAAAGATCATAGTTTTTCTCTACAAAAGATGTTGGTTTAACATCTAATGTTAAGAAAATCTCTTGTAAATTATTCCAAAATTTATCTTCTTCATTATTTTCTTTATTTTTCAGCATAAGAGGACTGATTTTCACTTTATTGCAATTCTCTTCTTGAAGCAGGAGTTCTAATTCGACATCACATTCATCTTGAGAAGCAACCTTGTGTATGTTGATTTTATCATTTTATAAAACAAGGTTGTCTTTATTTGAATCTTCAAAAATCAACATTTTTTCATCAATATGTGAACAAAATTCCTCTATGATACTAGAGAACATGTCTTCATTTAATTTCCAAAATTTCTTAAAATGATATTTGATCTTCATTCGTATCCTCCATGGATCTAAAATCTATCTTGTGTTGTTGCAAACTTTTCTAATCCTAAGTGTTTTGAATAGAAACTAAGATTCTAGAAAAATGACAAAGAGCTGCTAAAAACACAAACACTCATAGCTTGACCTATCCTCAACAATGGTGCCAAAAATGTTAGCTTCTCAAGTAGATCAATAACTTGGTTATAAAAACACAACTCATGGATTGGATATCCAAAATGAGTAGTTCTCTTTCTTATGGAGAAGAATCTTTTAAATTGTTAACCCGAGGACATATACTTGAAACAAGTCTACAAAGTATATGCACCATGAAAATCTCTAATCTATTATATCATTGAAAAATATAAATTATAACTATGCTAGAAATAAATCTAAATACACAATAATGGATGTAATAAACTATAAGAAACTACATAGTAATGGCTGCATGAACTGTATACTACAAACTATGACTTTACATATGTAACTATCTATCTCCATATACATATCTGTCTCAAATGTTTGATTAAAATTTAGAATATATAAGTTTACTAACCTTCTAAAAACCATCCAACAAATGTCTCATCATTCTTTTCAACAAGGAAGAGATTTATTACAAAATTAATGACTAAGTGTGCTGATTTTTGGCTCGACATTTTCTACAGTCCACTCAAATGCATGGTTCTACTTCATCATTATGAATTAGATCAAATCCCTTTATAGTTTTATTCTCCTCCTTTTTATCTTTAGACTATTTTGAAAATCTGAATTTCATTAAAAAATGTGGAAGTTATGATCATTTAATTGAAAGTGATTTTCTACTGCCTGATAATGTGCCACCTTTTATTGAATCAACTTCTAATCCATGGTGTTCATCAAATATTACAAACTAACTCAAATTCTCAAAATTTATTGTGTGCTTTTTTTTTCAGCTTTCCAAATGCATAAGCCATTCTTAAATTCATTATGAATTGAGTGAGTTATGTCTATTTTACTAAAACTGCCTTTTGACTTTTTCTACATTTCTTGCAACTGTTGAATATTGACAAGTGTCACATTGCTTCTCCTTCTTCCTAGTGGCATGAATGAATCAAATACCTCACAAACAATATGTTAATCACCTCAAGATAATTATACTTCAATAATTACCACTTATCATAATAAATCATCACTATTTAGCATTAACTAGCTAAACATAAAAATGCTAATCAATAAATCATTTATCATAGTTAATGTTTCATAAATCAAGTTAATGTATGGAATGGCTTAGGAATTTTTTGAAATCATGGGCTTAAGTGTTGTAGTAGATAAATATAAATCTGACATTTTATAGGCTCATCATCCCCCCCAACTGAAATCTTGCTTGTCCTCAAGCAAGATATAGGCATTAGATAATCATGAAAGCTATTATCATTCCATATACTTTTTTTCCATCTCTCAAATTCATATTTTTCACTAAGAATATAGGAGGTAGCCTAAGAATATTCATAAAAGGTCAACCTCAAAGGTCCATGACAATAACACAAAGCACACATATGTTCCCCCCTAGCTAAAAGGTTGTTTATCCTTAAATGATAATGTATGTGTGAGTGTAGAAGAAAAATCACTTATGAAGCATATAATTAGAATAATGATAATTGAGAAAGAAAATGCAATGAATAGATAATCAATTCCTAAAAGTGATAAATATTATGAATAAATAGAAATCACAAACATAGTACCATTTATTGTTGTGAGAAGCTTCAAACTTTGCAAATAGCTGAAAGTATAGGTCCCTTAATTGTTGAAAGTCAGGTCCCTCCAAAAGTATTGCATATTTAATATGAGTACTGTCCTCATACTTTCTAAAAGTTGTCATTTGGATCACATAGTAGTTGTTGTAGGATTTCCTATTGAATAAAAGAGAATTGACTACAGGACTGATTGTTAAAACTAGATAGTAGTTGCTGCAGGACTAAATGTTACAAAAAGAAACCTACAAATAATACCAACTAGACACTATCATTGAATATACATTCTTGACATCGTGAAGACTCAACTACTCAGTGTAACTTGTTGAAAAGGTATGAAAATACTCTCGTACACAATTAGAAACTTGATACATTCACACTCTTGGAAAAATGATATGAAATGTGGCCAACCAATTAGTTGAAAACTCCTCCAAAATACTCATTGAGACAAGAAGAACTAGGAGACAAACTAAACTAGACAACTACTAACTCTAAGACATTATGTAACAACACTTATTGAATGAGAAACCTATTCTAACTTATACTAGCTTACACTAACTAGATTACATGACCCAATGAAACAAAACCATTCATTGGTTACTTGAACTATCTTCCTCTTCTCAAATTCTTCCAATGCTTCTCATGCTTATGAGAAATTGGAAATAGTTGCAGCATTAGTTGAAATGTAATATGCAACAATTTTTTTGGAAAGACATTAGAAAACTCACTTGCTATTTTATGTTGATAGTATATATTGTCGTATTGAAGTGCACAAGTAAGATGAAATATTTCTCCTCTAGTTTCAGCTGCATATTTATTTTTATCTTCACTTGTAACTTCTTGCATAGCTTGTGAAGATTTATTTTCCTTCATATGAATGAGATGTTTGATAGGAAACCCTCATGAAAGAACAAATTTTTAACCCTCCTTGTTGGATTTGTGTGGATGAGTTTCTTCTTCATCCTCTTCTTGATTTTTAAAATCCAATTTGTGTGGCTGATTTGTTAAGAGTACAAGAATTTCTGCACCATCTTCATAAGGATCATAGTTTTTTTGTGCAAAAGATGTTGATTTAAAATCTAATGTTAAGCAAAATTCTTCTAAATCATCCCAAAATTTATCATCTTCATTATCTTCTTTACTTTTCAGCATGAGAGGACTGATTTTCACTTTATTGTAACTCTCTTGTTGAAGTAGGAGTCCTGATTTGACATCACATTCATCTTGAGAAGCAACCTTGTGTATGGTGATTTCATCATTTAGCAAAATAAGGTTGTATTCATTTGACTTTTCGAAAATCAAATTTTTTTCATCAATATGTGAACAAAATTTCTCTATGATACTAGAGAACATTTCTTCATTAATTTCCAAACTTGCTAAAAATGATATTAAATCTTCATTCTTATCCTCTATGGATCTAAAATCTATATTGTGTTGCTACAAACTTTTCTAATCCTAAGTGCTTTGAATAGAAACTATGATTCTAAAAAAATGACAAAGAGCTACTAAAAACTCAAAGACTCATAGCTTGACCTATCCTCGGCAATGTTGCCAAAAATGATAACTTCTCAATTAGATCAATAACTTAGTTATAAAAACACAACTCAGGGATTGGATATCCAAAATGAGTAGTTATCTTTCTTATGGAGAAGAATCATTTAAATTGTCAAACTAAGGATGTATACTTGAAACAAGTCTACAAAGTATATTCACCATGAAACTCTCTAACTTATTCTATCATTGCAAAATATAAATTAAAACATTGCTATAAATAAATCTAAATACACAGTAATGGCTGTAGGAACTATATACTACAAACTACAACTTTTCATATGTAACTATCTATCTCCATATACATATATGTCTCAAATGTTTGATTACAATTTAGAATATATAATTTTATTAACTCTATAACAACCATCTACAAAGTGTGCCATCATTCTTTTAAAAAAGGAAGAGCTTTATTACAAACTAATGACTAAGTGTGCTAAGTTTTTGCTCCACAATTTTAACGGTCCACTCAAATGCATGGTTGTACTCCATTATTATGATTTAGATCAAAACCCTTTACCATGTTGTTATCCTCCTTTTTAATCTTTCTATATCATTTTTTAAATCTAAATTTCATTAATAGATGTGGGAGTTATGATCATTTTATTTAAAATGGTTTTCTGCTCCTTGAAAATGTGCCACCTTTTACTCAATCAACTTATGATCCATGGTGCTCATTAACTATTCCAAACTAACTCAAATGCTCACATTTTTTTGTGCGCCCTATTTTAAAATTTTCAAATCCATAAGCCATTCTTAATTTTATTAAGAATTGAGTAAGTTATGCCTATTTTTCTGAAACTGATGTTTGACTTTTTCTACATTTCCTGCAATTGTTGAACATTGACAAGTGTCAACTTGCTTCTCCTTCTTCCTAGCTGCATGAACAACTCAAATACCTCACAAATAATATGTTAATCACCTCAACATAATTATATTTTGGTAATAACCACTTATCATAATAAATCATCACTATTTATAATTAACTAGCTACACACACAAATGCTAATCAATAAATCATTTATCATAGTTAATTCTTCATAAATCAAGTTAATGTATGGAAATGGCTTGGGAATATTTTGAAATTATGGGGTAAATTTTTGTAGTAGATAAATATAAATATGACATTTTATAGGCTCATCACTCATCAAGTTTGATTGTTCTACCATCAACATCTCTATGAAGGAATCAAATGAAGGCATGGTGTAGGAAGAACCTAAGGTTAACTTATGAGTGTTGAAGCTCAAAAAAAAAGATGTATACTATGGAGGAACTTTTCTCAAAAAATTATAGATCAATTTTTCATCCTCTATAGTAATTCTACAATCCTTAACCATTGACTTAGTTCATGTGCCTTGTTTATATAGTCTTGAATTGTGTCAAACTCCTTTTGATCTAATGACATGAGATTTTCATCAAGTTCAAAACCCCTAGCTTTGTCTACTTTTGCATACAAGCTAGAAAAATTATCCCATGCTTCCTTTACTATTTTACAATTATCAATATGAAAGATAAGATCTTTATGTACATACTTCCTCAAAGTACCAATAGCAACATTATTGTTAATACTCCATTCATTTAGTTTATCAAGATCAGATGGTGCAACCATGGTTCCATCAACATAATTAATTAAACAATTTTCCATCATTTTACACCATGCTCTAATTTTCCATGTAGCATAATTATGTGAAGTTAAAAGAGGAAACTTAGGAGAACCCATGATACAAAATAAAAGAACAGAAGAGAAAAATAAGTGCAAACACTCAAGACACACCCTCAAATCACTCAATCAAAGAACCCCACCCCTCCCACTCCCCCCCCCCCCTCGCCCAAAAAGGATGATTTTGGCACTTTATACTTAGTGCATGTACAATTTCCACTTGTCAAAATGAATCAAAGTGGACTTTTGATTTTTGATGTTTACAACAAAAATATGAATCTATATCAGACTCAACAATATAACACACAAGACCTCTAAAGGATCTAATTACAAGTACCAAAATAGGCCAAAAATAGTTCCAAATGTTGAAAGTACTATATCTACTCCTAATTATACCAAATTGATACCAAATCTAGAAAGTAGACAAAAAATTATGCACTTTCAAAAAAATAGCAGCTGAATATATGTCCCCTGATGAGCCTAAACTAAGCCTTTGAAGTTGCAAAAATATGGATTTGTGATTTTCAGAAAAATTTAGGAACAAGGATTGCAAAGAACCTGTAGCAATGTGTAGATCACAAAATTCTACCTCAAAACAAAAAATAAAAAAAAGTTCGAAAAAAGCAGCCTGTATGAGGGAGATATCACTATTTGAAAGTCACCTCTATAATTATTTTTCCTGGATCATTATCGTCGCACCTTCAAAAATCAAATGACTATAGATTTCACCTCATATGTCCGATTTTGATGAAACAAAAGTTGATTTAGGGGTTTTCTAACCTTCTTAATGTGATGCCAACATCTTATTTGCACTAGCAAGCTCTAGTCTTAACCCGAAAAAAAAATCTCTCCAATGGCTAGGCAATAAAACTCCTATGGCTCTGATACCATGTAAGAATTTGGTATAGCTCTAATACTATGTAAGAATTTTCCTAAGGTAAAAATGAAATGCCAAGATTTAGAAGCTCAAGAGATAGCACAAGAGAGACAAGATATGATCAAATGAGAATGGATTAATCAGATAATTGGATGAATACATCATAGAAGTGCCTTGTATATAAAGGTAATCAATATGACTAGGAGTCATGCAAAGAGATAAGAAACAACTAAGAAAATGTCCACCAAGAGTGGATTATCCTCCATTATGAATGAATGTACATGCAACAATGAGAGGATAAGAATGCAAAGGTTTATCTCATAAAGAGATGTAGTAGACAACATGTGCTCAATTGGAGTGCAAACTGTTATGTTGTCTACATGACAACTCATATGAATATGAAAAATCCTAGGTGTCTACATGACAACTAATATGAATACGCATTATCCTAAGTAAACTTAAGTAAAGTGCAAATAGAAAATCCTTATTTACACCAACAATTATAAATTGTTCTTTTGTAAAAATTGTGGAAGTTGAGCGATAGAACATATAGGACCTTCTTAGTGTGAGTTCTAACTTCTTTCCATACTTTTGGTCTGAAAAATCATCATAATTTATTGTTTTTTAAACTTTTGCTATACAAGAGTGATCTGCCACCTTCAGCTCTTATGAACAGGGAAAAATATCGAGTCCCATAAAAATGTGGACTTTGTTATGCTAAAAGAGTAACCCCATATTTTGAGGCTCGCTAAGATTTTCAATTTGAAATCCTAAATTTCATATCTGTCGACATTTTGCATCTGGGCCTTCTCTCTACCCAAAGCATAGGACAATTCGAACACTACATTTTCATTTTGAGAAGGTGAAAATGCCTATTCGTTGTATTCATATTTTTTCTTGGATATTTGATGAAATCATGAACATCAAGAACGTCCTACTTATCATATAGATACATTCTTCAAATTTATAGGAATCTTATGTAGATAATTTTCTTATTCATTTTGTTCACTACAATGATATTCCTATTAAGATTCAACATTGTACTTTTGAATCAAATTTATTATTCCATGGCTTCAAATTTGTGAGCATCATCTAGATGAAATGAGTGCTGATTATTCTATTCATTCTCAAGAGATGAGTTCTTGTGCACTAAGTGATTCTTACTCAAGAACTTTAAAGTTGAATGGAGATTGCAATATGATAATTTTACTTGTGGAATTAACACACTTTAACCAACTGGTAACACTTTTTTAGACAAGCGACATTGATTATTTATAGAATAATGTTTTATTTTATTGAAATAATTGCTATTTATTTTATATTCTTAATCTACGTCCTCTACAAAAGTCTACATGATTACTTGACATAATTTCAAAACTTCAAATTTATCACACATTGTAGCTATTATCTAATTTTTAAAAAATCTAAATAATATATAAAGGAACTTAATTTTATTTGACTAAAACTTTTTATTGCTATTAATTTCATATCAATATAGAATAATTTATCATATGGTACACTAAATCATCCTCATTAAATAATTGATATTTATCATACATTGATGAAGGCACAAATTAATTTTTAAGACTAATAAAAAATATCCAAAGTTAATCTAGCATGTAAGCCTATGGAAATATTTATTAATAATACATATATTTTTTAATATCCTTTAGGATTTACCTTATATCATTATTCCATATGAATTGTATTTATACTTTTTTTTTGAAAGAAAATAAATAGTTCTAGGAGGCTACCCATATTAGCTTTTGATATTAATAGTAAAAAAAAACAAAGGAGCTAGCCCTTAGTACATTACCATGGTAACACTACTAACAACACAATAACAAAGAAAACATTACCAATAATCTACTCTACCCAAAAACTTTTAAAAACATATTAACCTAGACAATTATCCCAACCTAGATAGAAGCATATCTATTTACATAATGACCTATACCATGACTAAAACCACTAGTCCAATGCATAAACCATAACTAATAAAGTATCTAAAGAGATATTTATAAATAATCCACATTTAAAAACTAACAACACATCTCCCATCATATCTACTATAGTAATAAAAAATAAATAGTCTCTAATTCATAGTTGGACATAAAAAATAATAGAGTATCATGAGACGAGAAAAATTAAAAAAATAAAAAGGACTAAACATTGGCATTCTCTTTCTCTTTCTTAGCCAGCAAGACATTGGCCCATTCATCTACCAAGAATCCATAAAGCTTGGTTGAATCCTATTCTCCAAGGTTGTTCTCCTTATTTTCTTGTTGTACTAACTAAACAGTGACCATGATAGTATGAGTGACTTCGAGCAAAAATTTGGAGAGAGTAAAAGAGATCTCATACAAAGCCTTGAACTATTCCTTAAGGGCCTTAATCTCATTCTTAATGTCTTTGACATTTCAAAACAACTCGTAAAAACTAACATAGTTACCCTTGGCACCCTCCAGAGTCTTAATCTGTGAACACATAGGGTTAGTAAAAACTATTTTTTCATCTTCTTGTCCACACACGCAAAGTATGTTACCACAATTGGTGATTCATCTTTCTATTTTCCTATAGAAGGGAGCATGCTAGTAGTAAAATTGACTATGCTAATAGTGAAGCTAGCTGACACATGCATTATGTCCTAGATGGCTTTATTTTTCTTTTACAAGTCCTAATGTCCTCTGAGGTAGAACAAATTTCTCCATACCCCATTTTATAAGGATCATCACCCTTTTACCCTCTCTTCTATGATTTTTCTCCTTCCTATCACTAGTATCAAACTCCATTTCCTCTTTAGTTTCCCAATCCCTACAAGCTTCTTATTAAATCCCAACCCTTCATTTTGCAAGTCTCTCCAACCCTCTCCTACCCTCCTTATTTTCTTCCTCTGAATTAATTAGGTCAATTTCCTCACTCATATCACCTTTCAAATATTTTTGGGGACCTCTTCTTTTTAGAGTTTCTTTAGGGAGTGAATGTCAAATAGAGTTTTGACATGGGCGCCTT